>ML779814.1:719089-735914 GCA_009831015.1 Picea engelmannii
AAATCCAAAGTGTACGGGAAAGGACGTTGACATCTATGCATTTAAGAACAAACCAAGATAAGTAGCTATGGGAGAAACAAATTATCTCATGCAAAAGAAAATACACACACCAAACCAAAAAATATGGTATAGTAATGTACAAAGCACACATGTAGGATGCCCCTAAGCATAGTAATTTTTCAAATAGATCCCATTCCAAGGAACCTTTAAAGAGATTCCATTGTAGTCAATTATCTTGTAAGCACCTTTATATAGTACACATTTTACAATGTAAGGTCCATGCCACATAGGTTCTAATTTTTCTACCCCTAGCTTATCATGGTCTTGGTCATAGACCAGGACTAAGTCTCCTTATGCAAAGGTGTGAGTTTGGACAGACTTATTGTATTGAATATTGATATGTTTTTGGTATGTCTCATTAACAAGAGAAACATCATGATGGTTATCATCAAGTTTCGTTAAGTATATAAAACGTTCTTCCTCAACATAGGTGTTCGGTAGGAATTTCACATTCAATTGAGAACACCGCTTCTAAACCATATACCAACCAGAAAGGTGTGAATCTAGTGGTGGTTTTAACAGAATTTTGGTAAGCCCAGAGTGCTGACAAAAAATTGTAAATACCAATTCATTTTGTTCACCCCCACCATGCATTGAAGCATGGTTTTCAAGACTTTATTAATAACTTCTACTTGTACATTGGATTGTGGATAATACGAGGATGAGTTTTCATGATGAAAACCCAATTTGGCACTCAACTCAACCATCATTTGGTTTTGGAAATTATATATGTGATCAGTTACAATAGCTTGCAAGACTCTGAATCTAGCGATGATGTGGTTGGATACGAATACAACAACAAATTTTCCATCATTTAGGAATGTAGGCATAGACTCAGTCCATTTAGTGAAATAATCGATCGCAATGATAATATAATCATGCCCCCCGACTAAGGTAGGATTACATTTCATGAAATGAATTTCCCACTCGGCAAATGGTCCGACAACAACTACTGAATGAATCGGAGCAGGGTGGTTACGTGATTTCTTCTGAAATGTTTGACAGGGTGGGAATTTGTTAATAGCTTCAATACTATATTTAAATGTCGATGGCCAAAAATACCTGGCACATAGGATTTTCTGGGTTGTAGCCATCCTAGAAAGATGATTTCCACATGCTCCTAAGTGATAGTCATTCAAGACACATTCATCCTCTTTCTAGAGATATCCAAACAGAGGGGTAACAAAAGTTGAAGGTGTTTTGTTCATAGTTCCATTAGCTAAACTTCCGTTACCTGTTTTACATGGAGGTGTATCATATGTCTTTTTTCTAGTCATCAAATCTATAGTCTCGTTACACATGAAAATAGGTGAACTTAAGGAAGTATCCCCACTAGGAGGATGAATTGGAATGCGCCCTTGCGGAGGTGCAGGATTTTGCGCAACCATTGTTTGTTGATGAAGTGGAAAAGGATTAGTCAAAAAAATAGGTTGGGTGTTCCCTTTTAAAAACATTGTCACTTCATCACGGTGAGGGAAATACTTAGTGTAATGATCTTATCCACACATTAAACATGGATATTTAATCTTTCGTTGTGATTGTTTGTCAGGAACAATTTTTTGTGTTTTCGGGCTCTCCAGTTGATTAGAAGTTTTCTTAGATTTACTTTTATTCTTATTCTTTCCTCCTAGTTGTGGATATGAAGAAGATTTGACTGCATTCACTTGAGAGGTTTGAGAAAGAAAGGAAGGAGGTTTGGGTTGAATGAAAGTCTATGTCGTATCTCGGGTAGAATTTGAATGGATTGTTTTCCCACTTGGTTGTGTGGCAGAATGGATTTTTAAAGAACCTATGATTCCATCAAAATGAGTGTCAGATGATTATTTTTATTGATCACTTGATGTACGGGGAGCATGAGGGATTAAGTCATATAGGGTACCAGATTGGGAATAAACCAAATCCATATATTGAGCATGACTAATAGTCTTCTCTTCAGTGAAAACACCTCCCATTGCAACATCTCTGACAATGGGGGGTAAAAGGGAATTTGTGAATCATTCTACCAATAATTGATCTGCAATGGCAACTTTGATTAACTGTCTTCACCACCTCCACTCATGAAGATGATTAGGAATATAAGTGGAAGTGGATTGTCTAAGGGAGGTCAAAATATCTATACCAGTTTCATATATAATCGGTAGTTGAAAAAGGTTTAAGAAGGCCATTGAAAGAGAATTAAATTAATTTAAGAAACCTCTTGGTAATTCAATATACCACTTAGTTTTTGAGACCGTAAGAGTTTGTTGGAAAAGACACAACCGAATAGAATCATCCATTAATGAGTTCGATGAACACTAAATATGGAATATCATAACATGGTTATTAGGGTATTCCACAGGTTCACAGTAAAACTTTGGAATATTGGATGGTAACTTGGTGGGAATTACTAGCTAGAAAGGAGAATGGAGTATGGGATCATTCATCAATATTAACAAATCTGGAAGGTCCAAGGTGGAAAGAAAAGGAAATTTTCAATTGCTTTGAGGATACTAGTAATATTGATGAGGCATTAGAATACCATTAGGACCATAAGTCAATTGTAAATGTATGTTATATCCTGATGGTCCTCCCATAGGTTTCTGTTGAGAAATCTGGGTAGTAAGAGAGGGATTCACCAGTTGAGGAATTAGGGCAACAAAAGTTGGGTTCACCAGTTGATTAGGTATGCTTCCTTGTGGAGGAAAACCTGTTTGACTTAGTTGACCTCAAGTAGGGTTAGTAAAACTAGGAAATGGTTTTCCAAAATAGAGTCCCAAGGGAGTAGGATTAGAGGGTGTCACCTGAGAGTTTTTCCCCCATGAAGGACCTATCATAGAAGTTTACCCCCATGGTTTTTGTTGGCTTCCAATAAAAGGATTTGGAATTTTTCCTATAACTTTCCCTCCAGTCACAGGTTGGGTTACAACTGAGATTTGTCCACCAACTACGGGCTTCCCCCTAGTAGGGATATTTCCACTAATAAGAAAATTCCCACTAATGGGAATATGCCCACTAATGGGATTATGTCCACTAGTAGAAAACTACCCCCCAGCTAAAACTTGTGTTGCAATAGGATTTTTTGTTATAAGAGGAGGGAGTGTCCCGATGGGATTATGTGGTATAAATGAAATTTTGGTTTACAAAGGTACAGTGTGTGAAACTATCGTAGTGTTTCTTAATTGACTAGGAAGGAGAAATCCTGAGCTACTCGACATTTGAACTAAAACAATAGTAGTGTTACCTATTTTTCCCTCGGGACAACCAAGTAAATGACTTGGGGTAAGTATATGCGATCCTAAGGAAAATATCATAGGAGACTGTGTCGATGTAGGAAGATATTGGGTCAGGGTCATACCCATATTAAGGTGTATGTCTTGGCCTAAAGATGTTCTCCACAAAGTAGAAGGAGTAGTTACAGGAGTCTGAGTAGGATTAACTAATCTGGATGTTTGAATAGGGGTAGTAAATCCTTCCATAGGGTTATATGTTCCTGACTCCATAGATAATACTTTCTCATATGGTCTGAGCTATATTTGGGAAGGATAATATTGTAGCACATATTCAAAATCTCCCGAATGAGGTATCTGTAAGATGATTGGAACAAAAGGGTGAGTTAAAGGTGGATTTGTAGGAACAAAATCCTCCTGAAAATCCATGCCCCCTTATTTAAATTGTTCAGGAGAAGTTACACTCTTAGTCTTATTGATAACTTATTCATTTATCATTTCTTTGTGGGAAGTATCTTTGGAAGAATGAGTAGGTAAGGTTTTGTAACCTTCTGGAGGAAACCCTTGCATCCTACGAGACCTACAAAGATCGTCGTCGGCTAGGGTTAAAAAACAACAACAATATTAGGGCCAGCTATAAGTGATGAAATAACACACCCTTAAAAAATATAAATTTAATCAACTAGACAAGGAATAGATGTATCTTCCAGAAACAAGATATCAAGTCATCAACGAAGATATGAGAAGCAATTACCCTAAACTACTCATATCATCCCTTCTTGGTGCAAGAAAACCTCACTTCATTGGGTCACCCTCCAAGGGTATTGAATGTGTGATATGAAATCTACTCGAGGTGCCGTGGGAATCCCCCCACAGTCATCTTTGTAGATACCTATGAAATGCCACTAAGGCTACCAAATTGCAGTCGACCTCTGGGGGGTAAATTCAACAGTCAAGACTGAACGTATGGGTAGGATATCAAAGTCCAAATCTCTTCAAGAGAACTAAAGACAAGTGGACTGGTAAGACTCATAACGACCCTAAATGGATTCAATATTCATGAAGCACCGAGACCAAATGAAACCAATGGTTTCTCAAGAATAACCCCCAATATATGCTCTTTCCACTAGGATTGGTCAAGGTTTGGAGGGGTAATCTCCTCTGCTCTTCCTCACATGACCTTGTGTTTATCCCCTATGTTAGAGGGGGTTCCCAGATATGCCTATACAACAATTGGATTTAAGCACTCTTTACAGTTCTACAGTATATTTAGTAATATTGGACAATTTACTCACTTTTCCTAGTCCAAAGATTCTAAATCCTAGACTATTGTTGGTGTTCTATAAATAAAAAGTCTAGTTTATTTTAATTACAAGTGGTTGATTCTTTAGAGTTTTTTCTTACTCAAGGGTATATGGAGATGAAACTAATGATATTTTGACTTGACTCCAAAAACCATTCAGTAGGAAAATGAAAGGCACAATTTCTTTCAATGAATCATATTTACAAGAGGGAGAAGAGGTTTATTTTTCTTTCCAATTATGATTGAACACTTAGAATTACACTCAATGCATGAAACACTCAATCCAATTTACTTTTAATTTAAATGAAGAATCCAAATATTTGACAATTTATCAAAGAGAATTCCTTTAAATTTCAAAACCAACAGATGTTAAGTTCTTTAAAATTTTCAACTACAACTCTACTTCTAAAGATCTAGAATGCATAAATTTATTCATTTGATGTTATCATGCAAATGAGATCAAATGAAATTTCCTTAATGCTCATTTTCTTTCAATGAGAATTAAATAGTTCAAATCTAAGATAGAAGAGAACATGAAGCAAAGACTACCCAAACAAAGATGCATTCACAAGTCAAGAGAACAAAGAGGATTTCAGCACGTGTTCAATAAAAGCGTTTGAAAGAAAGAAATCACTCTTAAAAATTCCTAAAACCAAAATACTCAAGACTCGTTGACAGCACAACCAACTCTAAAATGTTTCAAAATTTGAAAGATAATTGAAATACAAGATTGAATTGCCAAATAAATACCTCAAAGTTGACAGAAATGGCTTCCAAGACTGACAAGTAGAATTCTTGAAAGTACAAAATTCAAATTCTTGTATAATCAACCAAGAAAAAGACTGCTAAAAATAAAAATTGAGCTCAAGGATCTAGTTAAACTTGGCTAGCTTTCCCTTTAAAAAATTAATCAGAGGAAATTGTGAAAAAACATACAAGAAGAGTGATATTTGCAATCTAAATCAAATAATCAAAGTCCAAAGCAATCAAAGGAGAATCTAGGACAAAATTATGGATCACAAAAATTGAGAAACAGAGAGGGGGAGGCCCAAAAACCAACCCAGAAGGAAGGGTGATGCTCTTGGTACTAAGAGTACACAGTGTCAAAGGTAGGGTGATTCTCCCTAAAATATTGTCAGGGGGTGTCAGTGACGCTCTATAAGCAACTAGAGAGGAGGGTAATTGTTTGAAAAGAGGGTCAAACAGGCTCAGGTCCATCCTAGACTAAAAAAAAATGTTTTTGAAGGATTTATAAGCTATTCAATGATAGTGAAAAGAAAAAACACTTCAGAAACCAAGCATTCATCAAGCAATCATAAGAAACAAGAGGCTAAAAAACGAGGAAACAATCGTTCCCCAATGAAGTCACCAATTTCTGTTATGATAAATCTTACCTTGTGGACATGTTAAGCTCTCTTGAGTTGGGTTTTCTTCAACTAAGACATAATAGAGCAGGTGGACACTAACACCCCTTGCTCCTGTCTATTTACACGTGAAAACAAGAAGAGAGAAAGGAAAAGAGAGTGCACCTTTTTTGGAGGTTGTCCTCATTTCTCCTTATTTCTCTAGCATTGGATCCAGTCCTAGCTCGATCACGATCTCCCTACACTTAAACAGAAGGATCTTCCTCTTCTACTACTTGCATGAGTTTAGATAAAAGAAAATCTAACTACATGAAACAAGCATGGTATTCATGTGTAAAATTAAAAGAGACAAAAGTATGGGAATATGCCAATCTATTATTAATGAGAAACAATGGACAACACTTACAATCACCTTGATGTTGAGCAAGCTTCCTCCATTCTTCTCCTATCCAACCCCTTATTGTATGTTGATAAATTAACCGAAGGTTTGATATGTTTCAAACCTTAACTTCATCTAATCTCTTCCACCCTTGAGAGGCCTTGTTTATATAGAGACTTGGGAGGTTTAACCAATTTAGAATATAAAGGGAAGGTTGAGATATTTCCTCCATAAGTTAGGTTTGATTACCCAAAAAGGAGATACTCAAGCTCATGAGTCATCCATTGATCATAACCACCAGAAGTATTCTGAATCTTATCCATAGAAAAAGATGGGATTAGTTAAAACCACCCTAATAGGACTGACGCTCCCTACAAACTTGACAGAGGGCATCAGGCACACTCCCTCCTAGTCTAGTAAGAAGCATCACCCAAGGGGTGACGCTCCCTAAGCCATGGAAGTGGGGAATCGATGCTCCAACTAGGTCAATTAATCAGGGGAAATACAATGTGTTCGACCTTAAAAAAGTGGATTTTATTCACTTCAATAGCTAGGGAATATGACAAAATGTTTTTCATGGTGTGGGGGATGTGAATCCAAGGTGCAACACTTAGATGTGACAATTTTGGGTGTAACAATGAGAACCATCATGCATAAAATCTATGTGATGTGTACTTTGTGAGAGAATACTTATGCTAATAAACTTGTTAACTCTAGAAGACAAACTAACAAAACGAGGACCCGATATAACCATCGGTGTAGACCGAAGTGCCTCATTGTCTCAACAAGCCTCCTGGGGCTCATACTTCAAACAACCATGAACTTGAAATACATCAGTTCAATCAAATGATATATATGGACTAGAATCCACCATGGTATAAGAGATATATTCAAGACAATGATGGAATCCAGTAACATCAACAATCTCAACTAAAGGGATACTTGGATAGGAAAACTCTCTACTGATAAAAGATGAATATGAAAAATAAGAAGACATTGGCTGATATACATTTGCTACAACATTTTATTCATACTATGAAAAAGGTTGATAAGGCATAGTTGTACTAAGTTCATGGGAAGAGGCCCTATCTTCTGTATATTTCGTATGTATATTAACACCATCAAGTACTTCAAAAGGGGTCGACCTTTTTGATTTTATTTGAATAGGACAATGGGTAGCTTCCTGCAAAATAAAACCATTAAATAGATCAGGATACAAATAGTAATAATGGAGGAATTAAGAGAATTAAAAGCTTCTCTTGAAAAAGAATAATTTTCAAAAAGTGTCTTTTTGAATGGTATTTCGTCCTCTTTAAGAACATTGATGATTGATTGTGAATTGGTAGGCTCAAAAGTAGGAATGGTTTTGTAATAAACACGTCCTTCCTCAACATGGTTTTCCTCTTTCAAGAAAAAACAGGATCATTTTGATAAAAGAGGTATGTCATGTATGTTGATTTCTCCTCCTGAAATGAAGTGATCAATGTGATTATTTTTCCCTTTCAAAATATGAGAATCTAGAATATCCTTCAAAACATGGTCATGGTTAGAAGAGAGGAGAAAATCAAAATAATTTTGAGAAGAAAAAGGTTAAATAAATGATCCAAAAACCATAGGAGAACATTCTTGATCCAACTCATTTAAACTAGGAGAATTTATAACAACAATACAATTCAAATCAAAAGAAACTAATTTCAAATTATCCATGAGTGAGGAAGGATTTGTGTCATGAGTGTCCATATTTTCTATTGAGTATAGGTTGTCATTTATGTCAACGAGGTCATAGATAGTATGGTGCACAAATAGTATGGCACAAATTTGGCGCACAGGTAGAGGAAGTGCATGGAAGGCTTGCAGAGAAAGTGTGGAGAAGGATTATTTCTACCATACTATTGTAGATCCCATTGAAATAGAAATCCTAGAATAAATCATGAAATGAAATGGAACTACTATAATAAATCATGAAATATTGAAAACATAAGTGCACAAAAGGATTGAAGGACAAAGGGATCAACGATGGAAAATAAATCACAGAAGTGATTGAGTCTGCTAGGAGTGCACGTAGAATGTGAAAATAAATCACAGAATGACTCAGTGGATATTTATACCACAACGTGACAATGTTTTAAGAAATAAATAAGTGACATAGTGAACTGCAATTAAGTGTGTGGAAGATTGCGTAGATGAAAATCTGTAGGGCACCTTGAGATAGTGCGACGAATGGTGTAGTGGAGTGTGATGAGATGAAGTCTAAAGTAGAATGCGATAGAATGAGTCACCATGGGCACTTAAATTATG
This sequence comes from Picea engelmannii, assembly GCA_009831015.1. Classification (NCBI taxonomy): domain Eukaryota; kingdom Viridiplantae; phylum Streptophyta; class Pinopsida; order Pinales; family Pinaceae; genus Picea; species Picea engelmannii. Next base: position 727,700 of record ML779814.1, read on the forward strand.
ATGGGGTGATCCAGTAACCACACAGTAGGAGAAGTGTGACATGATGAATACTTGTGACTTGAGTCTTTCTCTCTGGTTCTATTTGTGCAATGGATTCTTTGTAGACTAAAATGAAATTATTGCATCATTCTTCAGGAGATGCTTAGATAATATGGATCACAGTCGTAACAACACTTGGTCCATTTGATTTAGTCAAAGTTTGTCCACAATGTAAAATTCATGTGTCCACATACTTTATTTAGAAAAAATTGTAACTGACAGGATTTTTATATGGTGAAAGTTTGTTCAGAATATAATCGTCATACTTTATTTAGACAAAATTGTAACTAATAGAATTTTGATGTGGTCAAAGTTTGTCCACATTTTAATTGTTACGCATCCACATACAAGAAGGTGAACTCAGGAAAATTGGTATAAGTATGGATGCGCCCTGATCATGGAGTGGTGCACAAAGTGAGGTGGAAGATGATACTATAACAGTTCATAAGAACAACAATGTAAATTTGTCAAGATGTATTGAACGATTTAGTGATGTAACCGTTTTTTTATGAGTTTAGGGTGGCAAGGTGGTGCTAGGGTGAGTCAAAGTTCACTGAGGATTAGTGTCCTCATTTTTGTAATAGGTTGGTGCCTTAGAGGATTGGTGTCCTCAATATCTATCACATGTTTGTGCATGAGAGGATTGGTATCCTCGTTATCTACGACAGGTGGGTTCCTGTTGAGATGAAAAATTATAACTTGTAAGTTGGTGCTTGCATAAGAACATAAATAAGATGTTATGTGGGTTTTTCTTGCATTGGGTTTCCACTTAAAAATATTTGTGGACTGTGTTCACTATGCTATTTTGATTTTTGCTTGTATATTTCATTAAGTGCACACTTATAAATAACTTAGATGGATATTTTTATTTATGCTTGTATATGTCATTAATTGTGCATTTCTAAATAACTAACTAGTTGAAAGGAAAGAAAAATATAGAAGTTTAATGCAATATTGTTCACCCCCCTCTCAGTATTGTTGTGAGTATCAACAATTGGTATCGGAGATTAGGTTCCTTTTGTTATAGTATAACAATGGGAAGGAAGATCACATAGAAAGTATGGTCAGTCAAGATTCTTTTTCAACCAGACCACCTGTTGGGAAGGCAATTTTCAGGATGGAACTATGAGAAAAGATGAGGTACAAAGAAAAGGAACAGTAAGCGCGAAGGCATAAGAGAATCAAGAAAATCAAGAAGATCAATAAAGAAGAGAGAATAAAGAGGAGAAGATAGGGGACAAGAAAGAACAACTAGCACAAAAACCAGGAAAACCAGCCAAGCATGAGATGTATCCATCTCATAATGAGTTTTCACCAGCCGAGCAGGAGTTGTAGCCAATTCACAATGAGGTGTCTAAAGTGCCTGATCATAATTTATAAATAGGTAAGGGGGGTCGGGATAAGAGGGAGAAACATAGACAGAGAGAGAGAGTAGTATGGTGATATTTCAAAGTGTAGAGCATTTTAAAAAAGATACAGATGTGAGGATAATTGAGTGTTAAGCATCCATTGTAGTGCAGAGCGCAATAAACACACTTAAATATAATAAATAATTATACCTTTTGCGGACATAGCCCGTAGTTGGGAGAACTACGATAAACCTATGTATAATCGTATTCTTAGATGTTAATTCATGGCCTTAATTGAATGTATGGTTATCTTTAATGTTGTTGTTGATGATTATATTTTATGTTGTTGATGATATAATAGTGTGCAGTAACTAGGATTGTATGTTTAACCACTAAATAGCATGAACATGGGTATTTGCGCATATATAATTAAGTAATGTGTATATGGTAACAAGATCTTGTGTAGGAGAGGATCATGTAGGTAGGACAGAGTGGATTTCCAATGTTTCCCTCACTGCCATAGAATCTTGGTTCCTACATTTCCCATAAAGATACCTCGAGTGAGACTTCACCTCCATGCAGGTGATGATGAAAGGGCCAGTGTCTGTAGGATTTTGTTGGTATAAGTAACTTGAACCTACCTATGCAGACACCAACAAATGGTTATGTTGCTAGGACCCAGAATCTGGAAGTGAGGGAATGCTTTGGAGACCAACGAGGAAGGAGATAATTAAATGGTTGGAACAAAAGGAACACAATTTTTCCCGACAAGAGAATAAAAAACATCGGTTAAAGAAAAACAATGGCTGCAAAATTAAGTGTACACAAACTTGCATGAGATATTTTTCAGTGAATCCCCAAACCTTTTAGAAAAATGGTTGGAAATATTTGTGGAAAATAATGGTAGACACAGACCATCCATGCCAAAGAACTGGACTCCTAAACTAGTGAGATAAATCGGATCAGTAGAAAATAAGACTTCATGCGCAGTTGAATTTTGGATAGATAGTATATTGGGAGGCCACATAACGAAATTTTCCATAGACTATACCCAGGATTATAGTGTCACAGAAAGAGACTTCTTTTAAGGCCCGCGAGGAAGATTCATAAAGTGGTTAACTACCTGGATAAAAATGTTGCTATGTGACAAGGAATTTATGGTGATGGAGTCAGATAGCTAAAGAACTTTTCACACATAGAGGGACTGAGGTTGTTGACCGAGATATGATCTGAGGATAGGAAAAATGGACAAAGGAAGGGAAGACTAAGAATGTATGAGAAAGAGGAAGGGATATTAGAAGGAGAAGATGAACTGGGAGTTCTATGCAGTGGGAGAAAGTACAAGAAGTTGAGGATTGTGGATAAGAAGAGAGAGCAACGCAACGAGTACCCAGAACATCGCATAGATATTAATATCATAGAAGTTCAGCAGATAGAGGGAGAAGAAGAGGATATCTAGTTCAGTCCAGTTATTGAGGAACCAGTAAGTCCTTCCTGAGCTGAGTCCTGGGTCGAAAACACAACCTCGTGTGCATCACCTGAATCTGAGACAACATTTGAATACCTCTCTAGAGCACTTGTAATTAGTAGAGGAAGTTAGAGAAACAAAAACCAGAGAAATAGTAGCAATATAGTTAATCAAAATCAACCAGTATCTCGAGGAAGGGGTCCTACACACAACAACATGGGAGTAGATAACATACTAAGATTGGAAGAGTTCAAAGGAATTGGATTGGAAGACCCAGAACAACATTTGTTCGTATGTGAAACCATTTGGACTGCAAAGAATTTCCAAGATGACGGTGCAAAGATCGCACAGTTGGAAACAACCTTTAGAGGACACATGCTAGTTTGGTACATGAAGCTCCAAAGTACCACACCACTAGGTCAAACAAGGACATTAGCAAATATCACATAAGCATTATTAAAAGAATTCCAAAAACCAAAGTCTGATTCACAGTGCATTACTGAGCTCAAGGATATCAAACAAGTACAGACTGAGTCATTATGGGAGTTCGATCATAGATTCAAAGATGTGATGGGTAGATTAACATTCCAAATACACGATGAACAACATAGAGAGTTGTTTATTGCAGACTTGCTAACTAAAATACGTAATCCTTTAATACAACAAAAGTTTATGTCACAATCTGAGGAATTGGAGATTGCTATGAAGTTGGAAGCCTCTCCGGTTAGAGACAAAAGTGGAATGGCGCAAATACAGAACCAACTAGTTGCATTAACAATTCAGTTGGCAGAAATCACGAAGGGGAAAGAGAAATGGGAACATGTCTGGTGCACCAAGTGTAGGATTGAAGGTCACCATAAATACAAATGTCCATGATTTACAAAGTACTTAGCATCTGGAGAACCAAAACCACTACCAAGAAGAGGATACTGCAAGATATGTAGGAAATGGGGACATAACCCCCATGAGTGCCAGTTATTACAAAAATATTAGAGTACCCCAAGAAGATTATTTTGTAGCTTTTGGAAATCAGTGGGACATGAAGATAAGGATGGTCGTGCATTTGATATGTTGAGGGAGAGCTCATCAGATATGTACATACTTCAAGAGGATAATGCTATGATAGAAGGGGGAGGGAAATATAATAATCAAAGAGGATTTAATCAAGGAAACCAAGGATCATTTGGTAGGGGTCAAGGTAGAGAAAAATTTGGGAGAGGAGGAAGAGGCCCCGTAATATGATATAACTATAACCAACCACGACACCTATCACGAGATTTCAAAAACCCCTGCACAACATGCACTTACTGTCGGGCTTTAGAACATGTGATAGAGGATTGTCCATAAATGTTTTCAAAGTGGCAGGCTAGAGGTAATCAAAACCAGAACCCAAATGTTCAAAATATAACAACAAAGATACGAGTCAAATGACCCAAAATAGAATTCATTACACATAGAACCAAAATAGGGATAGATGTAACCAATATAAGGAAACATGTTGAGCAATCGGTAAAGAAATAAGTAGTACCCATACTGAAATTCGACCCATGAGACAAAAACGAGACCTATAAAAGGATGAGGAAAGAACTAGTATGACAAGAGTGGGAAGCATCAACATATTCTACACCATATATGGTGGATAGGCCTCCCACGAATGATCCAACCATGACCAAGGACCGTTGGAGAAGGTAAGTACCTTAGGAAATTTTTTGAAGAGTTTCCTAGAGTTGGTCGAGGATGAAAATGCATTTCATAAATTATTCTCTATGATCGATCATTTTGCACAAGGAAAGGCAACCTCTGCTGAAAGGAAAGTAGTGAACCAACTACTATGCAAGAAAAGAACCAATGGAGAGTTTAGGTTCAGTGTGCAGATTGGAGAATATGACATAGACAATGTGATATTAGACTTGGGATCTGATGTAAACGTGTTACCTAAGAATACATGGGAAATGATGGGGAAACCCAAGTTATTTTGGTTACCCATTCAATTGAGATTAGAAAACTAGTACAAAATAGTATCTATTGGTCGATTAATAGGAATACATGCGAATATATATGGTGTGTGCAGTGTCATAGATTTTGAAGTTATCGAGATTGGGGACGACAACCAACCATACCCAATGTTAATGGGACTAGAATGGGACTTCGATAACCAAGCCATTATCAATCTAAAAATAAGAGAGATGATATTTGAAGTAGGAGAGATGAAATTTATTGTGCCATTAGACCCAAAAGAAAGAAGGAGGTACATAGAACCAAAGAAGGGAGATGAAATTGATGACCTATATAACATGAATGTGAGGATGGAAAAATATGTTAACCCCATCACATATGGTGAATTGAGTTGGAAAAGCATCAATTTGTGTACATCAGACTCAGAAGTAGGTCTGGAAAATTGGCAGCAGAGGATGCATGAATTATCAACACGACGATGTGCACACATGACCAAATCAGTATGTTGGATTGGAATAGAACTATGTGAACCACCTAAGTATGACTATTTGACATATATAACAACATTTGTATAGACATTCGAGGCACGAGTATTTTAACAACAAAGGCAACTAGTATTGGACATTGTATTGAAGGCCACCCCAACCATATGGTGGGAGACATGCAAAGAGAACATAGAAGACTGGAAATAGTGTAGGAGACTAATACAAGTGAGATTCAATACTCAGGTGGGAGACATGATGCATAAGTATACCGGAAAATAAAACCCAATAGATCATGTAGCACAATAGGAAAATTTATGGAATTCAGTACCAAGGAAATAATGGACACATAGTTTCATACATACCCTTGAAACCATCCCAAAGAACTGGTACCTAGAACTAGAGATGCCCAGAGAAACAAAAGACTGATATTACATAACCCAAATATTCCAAGTAACATTTACCTTTCAAATTGAGTCACCCCTAATAAGTACAGTCCTACAGGAAATTAAATAGAAAATATTCACCAAAGAAGAATCAATGGAAGTAATACTTGTATGAAACACACACAATGCCTCTATGATAGTTCACAAGTTACTGGAATGCTATAATATGACATAGGAGGATCCGGATGATGAATATCCCTGCAATATCTAAGTATCAGAAACAGAGGGGGAACAAACAGTAGAGGGCCTAGAGCTGTAATCCATAACATACGCTCATCTAGTCAAGACATGAAAAGTCAATATTGGGACAGAGGAAAACCCTACGTTTGCACAGATAAGAGATTACTGGGATGAGGAAATTGTAGAAAATATAGCAGATCTACTACGCGAATACCAAGACCTATTCCCAAATACATTCTCAAAGATGAAAGGGATAGCAGACGAGCTAGGGGAGATGCGAATCCCACTAAAACCAGACTATAAACCATTGAAACAGAGACCCTACAGACTGAACCCAAGATATAAAGAAAAAGTAAAGGAGGAAACATACTACATGATCAAAGAAGGAGTCATCGAACCGGTTGAGGAATCAGAATGGATAAGTCCCATGGTGGTGCAAGACAAGAAAACAAGGGATATAAGAATTTGCATCAACTTGAGGAGACTGAATGATGCATGCTTGCACGATCCATTCCCAACACCATTTACGGATGAAGTAATTGAAAACGTAGGAAGACAAGAAGCATATTTGTTCATATATGGTTTCTTAGGATACCATCAGATAAGAATTACATAGGAATATAGACATAATACTACATTTGTGACAGAAAGGGGAAGTTTTGAATATACAATGATGCCATTTGGGTTAAAGAATGCACTTGCAGTATTTTCAAGAGTAGTTTTCACATTGTTTAATTAGTTTATTCATAAGTTTCTTGAAGTCTACTTGGATGACTAGACTATATTTATCTTGTTACAGAATCATATTGAATAGCTAATATTGATGTTGGATAAGTGTATACAACATTAGATATCCTTAAACCTAAAGAAGTGTATTTTTTCACACCATTCAGAATATTATTGGGATACGTGGTATGCCAACAAGGATTAATAGTTGATCCTACAAATATTGCAATTATTATGGACTTAAAACCACACACATCAGTCAAATAGTTGCACATAACATTGGGTCACATAGGGTATTACAAGAAATTTATCAAAGGGTACGCACAAATTACAACACCAATGGAAAAATTACTGAAAAAAGAATAGAAGTTCCAGTGGAATGACGACTGTTATAAAATACTTGACACATTGAAACAAAATTTAGTAACTTCTTTGATCTTAATTTCCTAGACTGGAACAAGGACATTCATGTACATGTGGATGCATCATCAATAGCATTATGTGCGATCTTGTCACAGCCAGGCGAGGGAGACATAGATCACCCAATCGCTTTTGCAAGAAGGAAACTATCAACAACGGAAAAAAACTATACCATGACAGAATGTGAGGGATTGGCTATGGTCTATGCGCTACATAAGTTCAAAAACTACTTACTAGGATCACACTTTAAGATGTACATAGACCATTATGTGTTGATATATCTAGTAAATAAGGTAGTGTTGGGTAGAAGGATTTGCAGATGGCTCCTATTATTCTAGGAATACAACTTTGAAGTAGTACTAAAATAAAGTAAACTCAATGCAAAACTAGATCACTTGTTGCACATACTCTCAGGAGAAGAGGTAGGAAACCTGGATGACAACTTGCCAGATGCATAATTATTTTCGGTTAAGATGGTGGACAATTATTTTTTAGACATTGTGTTGATTAAGGTTGGTTGTCATTGATGTCAACCCTTGAAGAAAGCCCCATAGCACAAAGGTTTGGGTAATGGACCTAAGATTGTTTGATGTAAATATGACTCATTATTTTTTTTTCATGGTTTATAAGAAGTAAATATGGATGAACTCCAAAGTGGTCCCCTTATGGTGAAAGCCCTCACATGAAGACGCTTTATGGAGTAAGAGAACCCATGATTAATTGTGGAATAACGAGATGAAGGATAGAGAATTTGTCAGGGAAAATATCCTATATGGATAGTGCTTGTCATGCCATTTCTGGTGGTATGTATAATGTCACATAACTCCTCACGGTTAAGAGTTATGACCATGTGATGTTGGAGAACCCAGGTTTGGGTAATGGACCCAAGTTTGTTTGATGGATAACGATATATTTTTTGATATATTTGAAGGTAATAATATTCTATATGGATAGTACACGTCATTCCATTTCTGGTGGTATGTGGAATGTCACATAACTCCTCACAGTGTGAGAGTTATGGCCTTACGAAGTTGGAGGACCCTCATATGTCATCTAGAAGCCCCAAAAGGTCAAAGTAGTCAAAGTGGTTTAAGAGATTTTAAAAGGTAAATAATAAAGTGAAGTGATGAGTGTATTATAATTCAAAGT
>ML779814.1:741738-755918 GCA_009831015.1 Picea engelmannii
CCCAGAGTTGGGAGAACCACAGAAAACCCATCTAGAATCTTATTCTTAGATGTTAATTCATGGCCTTAATGTGAATGTATGATTATCTTTAATGTTGTCGATGATGATTACCTTTAATGTTGTTGATGATGATTATATTTTATGTTGTTGATGATCTAGTAGTGTGCAGTAACCATGACTGTATGTTTAACCACTAAATATCATGAACATGGGTATATGTGCATATATAATTAAGTAACGAGTCTAGGGTAACAAGGATATAGTGCGGGAGAGGATCTTGTAGGTAGGAGAGAGTGGATTTCCAATATTTCCCTCGCCGTTGTATAATCTTGGTTCTTGCAGTTCCCATAAAGATACCTTAGGTGAGACTTCACCTGCATGCAGATGATGCCGAAAGGGCTGGTGTTTGTATGGTTTTGGTTGACTATGTAACTTGAACCCAGGGTCTTGAACCTACCTATGCGCATGCCAACACCACCTTTGTTCAATAGAACAAATTTTTCATTTTGGAAAATCAGAATGAAGACCTACTTAATGTCTCTTGGTATGGAACTTTGACAGAGTGTGGTAGATGGTTATAAAATCCCAACTACTCTTCCAACCGATGAATTTGGTAAGAAATATTACTATAGTAATGCAAAAGTTATGAATTTTATCCAAGGAGGACTTTCAAAAACATAATTTGTTAAAGTGATGTAGTTGGAACCAACAAAGGAAATATGGGACAGACTTATAAACAGTTATGAAGGAGACGAGAAAGTAAATTTCACCAAAATTCAAGCTCACATAATGTAGTTTGAAAGCCTAAGAATGAGTGAATATGAAAATATTGCAGGTTTATTTCTCAGAGTGTATGAGACTGTAAACACCGTGAAAGGGCCAGGAGAGGAAATTAAAGAAGCTATGGTATTTCAGAAGGTACTGCGATCTCTTCCCTTAAGACTTGGTGCAAAGGTACCAACTACAGAATAAATGCATGAACTAGAAAAATTGACTATGGATAGGCTCCATGGAATTCTGATTGCTTGTGAGATGATAACTAGGAAAGTGTAGCCAGATCTAAAGGACACATTCTTCAAAGCATCAATCAAATAATCAACATCTCAATATCACGATTCATCAAAATACTTCTTAGATGAAGAAGAAGCCAACTTTGTGAGGAAGTTGAAGAGGGGCTCTGGAAAATATAAAGGTATGTTACCATTTAAATGCTTTCGTTGTGGCAAAGTTGGTCATTTTGCCTCTAAATGTCCTTTTAAAGGAAATAACACCAATGAAAAGGAAAGAAAAGGCAAGGATAAACCTAGAAATTAAAAAAATTCTTTTAAATGGAATAATTTTTATTCAAAGGAGAATAGCAGTAGCTCTGACAAAGAAGAAGAAGAGCTAGATGTAATTCAGGATGAAAAAATTCTCATGGCTTTGGAATAACACAAATATTATCAAAGAGACACTGAATAGTGTGAAGTTATAGTAGACATGGAAATATAACTCATTAGTGCCCTGGAGGAAATCTCTCGACTCAAGAAAAAAAACAAACTAAGAAAAGAACAGTTGCAGGTCTACAAAGACAAAGACAATAAGGACAGTGAAGAAATAATCATCTTAAAAATTCAGCTAGAAGAAGCCAAAATAAAGGAAGAAGTATTGATAAATCATATAAAGGAAAAGGAGAATATATGCGACAAACTAGAGGCATAAATAGTTTCCTTAAGAAAATATCTATAGAAATCCAAGGCTCAAATAAAATTCATAAAATGATATGAAACTCTAGATAACATTTTAAGCAATCAGATATCACTAGATGAAAATATAGGGATGGGATATAAGGAAAGTTTAAACATTGTCAAAGGTCATTCAAGCACCAGCATAAAAACCAGTGAGAAGCCTACAAGATATGCAAATGCTTTCAAGAGAAGCACAAGTTAGCCTAACCAAGAAAAAGATCTAAAGAAGAAGCAATCGAAACTGAATCAACCCAACTATGAAGCAAGGAAGCAACAGGTGCATGAATCTTATCAAGTTGGTAGGCACAAACTTATTCCTATAAGTAATTTTTTTATTCCAAGGCATCCAAATTTTTTCTATGGATATTGTTTCTCTTGTGGAAACTTTGGACATAAGGTTGTAAGTTTCATATTTTGTATATATAACAGAAGTATAGGAAAGAGATTCAACACAGCTCAAAAGGCCATGGTTCAAAATTATTTCAATAATGCCTTATCCTTTACTAAATAACCTTGAATGCCACATATGAAATAATTTTGGACACGAAGCAAGCGAATGAAGAAGAAAGTTGCTACCTATCTTTAGGCAAGATAAACAATAATATTGTACCAAGATTTGGAGGAAGAAAAATAAAAGTGAAGAAAATTGTGGACTAGCTCTATATGCCAAAAATCAAGAAAATCGATGGTACATTGACAATGGCTGCTCCAAGCACATGACAAGAGACATAAGTAAGTTTGAATTATTAACTGAAGAAAAAGGTGGTAATGTCACTTTTGGAAACAATGCTCCAACTAGAATAAAAGGAAAATGAATTGTTGCATTAGATGAAGATAAAAAGGGAAAGACCAACGCACAAAATATTTTGTATGTTGATGGTATAAAACATAATGTTAGGTAGCTAGAGAGGTAGTGAGGGGGACAGAGGGCCCATAGTGATAATAGTAGATTCCATTCAATGTAAGGTGGAATAGGTCCACTATATTATTAAATAAGGCCCACTATGGTAGTTCGATATAATAAATGTGAGAAGACTCTCTAGAAGGTTCTGAGGAGATAGAGAGTGATATATAAAGAAGTGTAAGAAATGTATTGAAGCATGGTGAAGTATATTGTTATTGTACAAGAAAGTATTGCTTAAGGAGTGTTATCCTTCCTTACAGATTAATATATGTTGTTACCCTACCTTAAGGGTTTTGTCTACATTTTTGTGTTCATTATTGGTGAATTGTTTGGTTTATTCTTGGTTATTTCTGAAGTATATTTGCATATCTATTCAGGTAATTAACGCATAAATTATTATGTGTAATTCAAATGTGTGACTAAGGATACAATTCCATTTTTCATTAAAGAGGTTGTAAGGTAATGGAGGCAAATACAGGGAAAATTTTTGTTAAGGCAGTCAAAACTTCATGGAATGTATATGTTCTAGAAGATGGCAAATAAAAATGTTGCATTGGTAATACTGATGAGAGTTAGCTTTGGCACAAAAGACTAGGTCATCTTAGTTTTAAACAACTTGTTAGGATAGGAAGAAAATATGTTACGCAAGATATGCCGAAGGTAGTCAAACCTGATAATATTGTCTGTAAATCATGTCAGTTTGAAAAACAGTCAAGAGTTCAATTCAAGGCAAGAGGAAACTCCACCACTCGACCTCTTGAGTTGATTCATACAGATCTTTGTGGCCCTATGAGTACAAAATATCCTCAAGGTGAAATATGTTGCATTCTATTAATTGATGACTATACCAAAATGGCTTGGGTTGGATTGTTGAGCCACAAATTCGAGGATTTTGAAAAATTCAAAATCTTCAAAGCACATGTAGAAAATGAAATGGACTTAAAAATAAAATTCTTAAGGCCAGATAGAGGAGGAGAATTCACATTTGATGAATTCAACAATTTTTGTGAAAAACATGGGATCAAGAGACAAATTTATATTTCCAGAACCCCCTTAGTAGAATGTAGTACTGGAAAGGATGAACAAAATAGTTCAAGAAATGACCAAGGCCATGCTTGATGGATCAAAAGTACCCAGAACATTTTGGGGAGATGTTTTTCAAACTGATGTCAACATTCTCAATAAGGCTCACATAACAATGAATAGTGAATAGTGATAAGGCATGGCAGATCATGTAAACCGTCAACATAAGAAAATTAAATTCACAATTGAAATTGAAAAGGATAATAGCATTCTATTTTTGGAGTTCACATCATCAAGAAAGGAGATGGTTCCTTTGTGTACGAGGTCTATAGGAAACCTACACATACTGACAGATACTGTCAAAACATTTTTAATATTGTATTTGTGATCGCATGTCTGCAGTGTCTTGGAACTCAAAATTCGGTTCATCATTCCATATTAGCACAACTCTTCTATAACAAGAAGAATTCCCACGTTCGAGTTAGATTCTATATGGGTGTTCGCAAAAGTATTCATCATTTCTCACCATGGAATTTTCCACAGTGTCTTCACAGGGAATATTGGTGCGTGATTCTTGAAGGTGGATTGGCTCATAGAGATGGTAAAGATTGTGCCACGAGAAGAAGGGTTATGTATGAGATTTGTTTGTTTAATATAGAATATCCAGATCAGTACTTTGCAGCATGAAGTGCAGTTCGCATCAAAATCAAATGCACTACAACTTTGCATGACGTCTATAGGAAATAAAGAGAAAAACAAAACAACAAAAAAAAAATCTCCAAAGGTAGTACTCACATAACCACTAGAACTAATATGCAGGCCATCAATAGATTAATTCAGTGCTCATGATTCTTAGACTCAATAGAGCAACTATTTTGTGTTAATCATGCAGGAAATAGTCTTATAGTAACCACTGCAGATGACGAGATCCTTCGCTTATTTGATATTACATCTAGGTGACTAGTGCACATATTTCATGGGCATATGAACTTTGTAATTGACTTATGTTTTAGTGAATATAGGAAGTGGCTATTGTCATCTAGTATGAATGGGACTGTAAGAATTTGTAAATTATCGATGGACTGTAAAGTATGAATGGGACTGTAAGAGTTTGTAAACAAGGTTTTGTAATGTATCGAGGGGTGGGGGGTTTTTTGATGCCTGAGAGGTTTTCAGTTGATTTATGAAAGATATGGTGAAGACTTCCTTCAGTAGAAATTGTTGGTGACTGTTATTTTCCTTGTGTTTCATTATATTTTTCTTCTACTCTTAATGAAAAGCATGTGTGAACTCTATAGTGACATGGTTTATCGATCACTTCGTTAGGTAGAGAATCTACTAAGACTGACATCTCTAAATACATGTTATATCCAATTTCATTTAGGTTATGTGTGTGGATCTCTTGGTGAGGCAAAGAGTTTGTTTGAGCTGACATTCACATCCATATATGTTAAGGAGTTATGTTATGTTTATTAAAGAGTTTGGTAAACATATTCCTCATAATATGCATTCATTGAGCCATACTACCATGTTTATCTTATAATCTTCTCCCAACCACCTTTTGAATCCCATTTTCATCAACAAATATGTTGTTACTCTTCATTTCACCGAGTTTCATTTCCAATTTACCTATAAAATCCATTGCAATAACTTGATGATTCCCTAGCTTTCCTTTTATTAACAAAATGCAACTTTAGGGACTAACACCTTACATAAAAGGTCTATCGGAGAAACTATCAAAGATCCTAAGAAAAGTAGACATTCATGTGGATTTCTACCCCATCAACACCATAAGGAATCTAGTACACTCTGCAAAGGGTTAGGTTGAACCCGATCTACATAAAGTCATTTACACTATTCCTTTCTCATGTGCAAAGTCTACATCGGAGAGACAAGAAGATCGATGATAGTCATATTTAAGGAGCATGGTGCCAACTTAAAGTTGAATAGAGTCCAAAAATCATCCCTCGTTGAACAGTCTTGGAGATCGAACCGCAAGTGTATTTAGAGAAGGCTAAAGTTGTATCCAAAGTGGCAAACTATGGGAGATGTAAGGTAATGGAGGCTTTATAAATTGAGTTAAACCCTAATAATATGAATAGGGATGATGGATGGAAATTGAGAAAAAGTTGGAGACCGGTACTTGTTTACCTAAGAAGAAACTAATCGTCAAATGTATGTTACTTGGACTTGGGTTATTTTTATTAAAAAATATACCTATCCGACCATTCACCATGTAGGGTTTTAAGGAAAAAACATCTATTTAATTGGTTGCATTTATACTGATTCGATGGGCCTCTTAGTTTCTCTCTTGAACGCTCCTGAAGATGATCCCCAGTGGGATCGAAATGTGTCAAGTTATTTGTATCTTTACGTAGATTATTTATTATATTTTCATCATCAATGAAGAACTTCAAAATTCTTGGAGTAAAATGCTACATTAAAATAAATGAAGAAAATTTAGGTAAGTTTGATTCTAGAGATGATGAAGGAATTCTGCTAGGATACTCCTCTAGAAGTAAAGGATACAAGTGCTATAACAAAAGGCTCCATAATATAATCGATATAATAGATGTAAAGGTATATGAGGGACTACTTCATTCAGTAATATATCAACACCATAATGAGAAATATGATGAACCAATCAATAATGTGTTACAAGATGATGGAATGGGAGAGAAACAAGAACAAGAGGATTAAGAAGAAAAAGAGAGAATAGAAACATCATAGCCAAAGACCCCATCAAGCTATGTTCAAAAACATCATCCAGAAAGTCAGATTCTTGGAAATAAGAAAATAGGTGTGAAAACTAGAAGAAAACTTATAGATACATCTACCTCTACAAATGTTCCACTATTTTCCATGATTGAACCCCAAAACTTTGTGCAAACAAGCTAGGCTAATACCATAATCCATAATCAATAGTGCCTTGCAAATTACCTGACAAATCCGTGTCTTCCCAGATGCATTTGAGGGACGATTGTTCCCATGTGATCAACGAGATTAGGCCTAAAGGCTCTGCACAGCCAAAGGAAAATTCAGGGAAATCAAGAGGTGACAACAACAATCAAGGAAGGGTTGCATCGCAGATTGGGAAATATGGCTTTTGAGGTTATTTTATCTATTGTTTTATGACATTTGGCTTTAGGGATCTTTGGACAACATGTTTTATTTTGGATATATGAGTATTATTTTTGAATTAATTTCAAATTTCATGAGCTAAAATTTTCCAAAAGTGAATATGTTGATGGGAGTCACAAGGAGGTGTGTTTTTCTTAACTAATGGTTATGTTATGATTATCATGATTTTTATGAACTAAAGGGAGTCACAAGGGGTCCCACCTACTAGTTATTATTTGTTTATGACCCTTATTTTAATTATTAATCTTCCTCCTAACTAAATTTAATTAAGTCTTTTAATTAACTTAACTAATGAGTTGGTTCAACTACTTCAACCAATTCTAATTTGTTAAAAGAAAAGGGAAAGGAAGGAACAAGACGAGGATAGAAGCAGAAGCATGACAAGGTTTTCTCTTTGAGTTTATGTTGAGATAGTTCAGTTTTCATTCATTGATATATTCATCATAGCCTAATTCTCTTTTATGATAGCAGGGTCTTATTGTAGACAACAATATTCAGGGCTGAATCAAATCATTCAGAGACTTGTTTTTCAGAGGTGTTGATCTGTCTTTGATAGTCTGTGTAGACTTGTCTGTTTGTGAATTAGTTTTCATGACTGCTAAAGGATATTGTGGAGAGTAGAGTGGAAAAAAATCTATGGCAAGTTGATCCATCTTTTAGAGTTCAGTTTTGGTTTTCTGTCAGAGGTCCTTTTGTATGTTCCATCAGGGATGTCTAAGTTTGATTTTTGTCCAAGATTTTTGTATGAAATTTTGTAAAGAAAATGACTCTTTGGTGAATTGAAATGAAATAAAGGATTGTTTTATGTCTCATCTGTCTTGATTATCATCTTGGTGTCTTTACTTTTGTTCTTACATTTATTTCAGCAATTGTTATATTCGGAAAATTACATAAAAAGTGAATTTCTAGCAATCTTTTTGTTGATAAAAGACTAGCCTAAGCACTCGTAATTAATACTTGTGAGTTAGGATGTTATTTTTGTTGGCTATAAACATAGGGTGATATTCCCGTCTACTTTGATTTAGCCAAGTAAAGTCTGAAAGTGCTTGAGTAAGATCATTTCATATCTTTTCCTCAACATTTATTTAGCAACCATACTGGGGAGATCTTCGATATCTCTCTCGTTAATTTTTTATACTCGATTGTCATCGATACATTTTTCTTTTCTAAAATTGATTCTTTAACTATTTTTCTATTAATGATTGTTCCTGTTGCAAGACAACTCAATATCGAGCCCAGTCTTCAAGACCAGACCAACATTGGTTTGAACCTGTTTAACATAATTCTAGACACCGCTAATACCCATGCCAAACTTAACCATTCTTGGGCAACAACTGAATGAGATATTAGTGCTCAAGAAAAATTGGAGGCTAGACATAGATAACCTAGAAATCAGCAGTAAACCTTTGTTTCTTCTAGCTTTGGCCTTTCTTTCATGTCCTTAGACTCTCATGCTTCTAGAAGAAGAGGAGGCTTTCTTTCCCTCATCTATCATCCACAAGATGGTATCTAGTGGTGGATCTAGTGGCACTAGAAGTGCTCCATGTTCCCAATCTTCATTGTCATCAGTGATTGGTATCTTGTACAACCACCATATCCCTGTCCAATCTACTACAAAACCCACCAAAATCATTAAAAAGTATGGGCTTTTTCAGTTCAAAGAAGATGCCACAACCACACCATGGCATGTGTCCTCTCCTCTTAACCTAGCACATACTACTCACCCACTTCTGAAGTTTAAAGAGAATTTGCCTAAGTTTTCAGGAAATAACATTGTTAGTACAAATGAACACCTAGTGGCATTTTCAAATGCTTGTCATAACATAGGAGCTAACGACAATGACACTTGCATGTGCTTGTTCACCAATTCCTTCGAAGGAAAGGTTGCAGCTGATTTCTTTGACCTTCCTCCTAATATCATGTCTACTTGGGAGGAGTTAATCTATTGGTTCTGATCCACTTATGGGAAATCTAAAAGCCCTGCTGAGAAGTTAAGGGAATACAATAACGTCACTTATAAATATGGTGAGACCATCAAGTCTTTCAACTTGCATTTCACCAAGTTCTAAAATCAAATCCATGAACTTATCCACCCTCAGAACCAAGACGCTTCCATGCATTACTACAATGCATTGCCTTCTCCCTACCATCATAGGCTTGAGGAAAAGGCCATTGATAGTATCGGTTCCACTCTGCGTACTTTCTCAAAGTATGAAGAACAACTTGAAAGAACTAGTCTTCCCCAGGGGGAATCAATTAGACAAATAGACATGTCCGCTCTCTTGTATCTAGTACAAGATATGAACAATCGTATGATAGTGTTGTATTATTTTCGTCACTTGAATGAGAAAAAGAGGGACACCTACAAGTCCAGTTGGGTCAGCTGAACATGATAGAATGTTAGTGCAAGAGTTAGACACATCAAGCACAAGAAATAAATAAACAACTAAACTAATAACAACTAAAGAAATGAAACTACAATTCATAAGGAAATTAGAACCAAAATAAATCACACAATTGACCAATAGTCATGCCACCAATGGATAGATTGTATTAGTGGGAAAACACCAAAGAGAAAGGGAGACTTATGGATCCCCTCTTCCTCCAAGGGAGGGCTCTTGAATCCCCTATGCAAGAGATCTTCTTACAAATAGAAAAATAAAAAGGAAATGGTGAAGAAATCCAAAGCTCAATCCCTCAAGAGGTGAGGAGCATGGCTCAATTTAATGATGCTAGTATGCTCCAAGAAGACAAGAGGTTCCTTGTAGGAGAATAGAGGAAGAATAACAATACAAATAGATTCTTGAAAATGTAGTGCACCCATGGCCTCTTTTTATAGCAAATCCTTGAGTCATTATCCAACCGGTCTTTAGTGTGAGCAAGGGGGCCTTTAGGGAACCCTCAGGTCTTTGATGAACCCCCCACTCGGATTCAGTTTGGATTTGAGGGTCAAATCGACTTGGGAGCTGAAAGAGAAGTGGGTGGGAGGCCAACCAGAATCATAAATGTGTCATTCTTAGCTGTGTGCAGCTTTTTGCGTACACAATTGCGTATCGGGTGCATATGCGTTTTTCTAGCGTTTTCGACTGGTGCACATGCACACACTTCCTTTTTATCCTGAGCGCATGTTGATTTTATGACCAGTCGTATAGTTTGTACCCTTTGGAAATGAATTTTTTGGGCCATGAATGAACTAATAGGTGTTTGGAGATGTTGGATTCCTGTAAGCATTTGCGGATGAAATTTTAGTTATAATAGATGCCCCCTGATGTGTGAGGTTAGGAGCATACATATAGAAAAAATTCTTCAATGTTTCTTATACTGAGAGTACCATTGTAAGGAAGAGTGTTGAGAGGAATTTCAAGAGCGACCCATTGGAGGGAGAGGGGAACTTGTGGGACCCAAACCTTTCTCGAGGTGTGGAAAAAATAAAAATTGTATACAAACGAGGCGGGCATGCCCCATGCTCGTGTTATGTAACTCAAATGTGTAAGACAATAACTAAAGTTGTATGTTGATGTAGATAAGTACAATGCACTTCGGGGTGGTTTGATAATGGAAGATGACTATTTGGATGGTGAACATACTCTGAAAAAAGGCGATGACACTTGTAGTAAGTGTCGATGACTCGCAGGCAATGATGGCCCAGAAAGTATCATAGGTCTTCGGCTAGTATAAAACAACTGCAATAGTCGCAAAGTAAGACCCACCACAACATGAGATTGTGTTGAAGTTGAATGTTATGGGGGTCAACGACACCATAGAGCAATGATGGTTATCTCTGTGTCATCTGAGACTCTGCATTGTAAAGGTAATGAGCGTCAAGATATTGTTTCCCTGCTAGAAACTGTGATGATGTCGACAGAAAGGGAGACACGACTCCAAGAAGCAAAGGGCTTCATAAAATCCACTGGATGAGATCAGGAACTAATGAGGAACATGGACGAATTCAAGAGGTGGTGAGAATCAAGACTTCCCTTGGTTGGGGATATATGTGAAGTATGAGTGGCAACAATCATGAAACTCAATCTAGCGTCAGGGGGATGACTAGACCTGGATTAAATTGGGCCAGAGGCATGACAAAGTGGACAAACTCAGAGATCGTAGGTACATGGAATGGGGATACTCAGGGTTTATGGATGATGTCAACAAGAGTATAAGGTAATGAATGCCCCAACCAAGGGCGACAAGGGTTGTTTTGACGAAAAAATAAGGTCGCTAAGGGAGACAACAAAAATCTATGTAAATGTTAGAAACAAAGGTTTTGTACAATTACCACATGAATAAAGAATAAGTTGGGATAAGTGTGCAGATATAGAAATGGGTGCCCCAATGTAAGATGGCCTAGCCTATGAGGGCGCAAGGTGTGGGGATAACTTGTGGAGGGTGGGGGCCCCATAGGTGGGTTTATGTATGAGGGAAATGAATGGAAGGCAATATACAGATGGGAAAACTGACTGTGGATGAAATGGGGGGTTAATGATACTGCGGAGGCGCAGTTAAATGAGAACCATGAGGAGATATCCTCGGAGTCCATTGAGAAAGATAACATAATGGGAATAAGGAGTACGAGGATGATTCTTGAACATGCGTACGACTATCGGGACTCCCATCCCTAGGGGGTGAAAGCAGCATGAGTTTAAAAGTGCCAAAGGGGACTATGAATGGGACAACTCATGTTGGGGAGAATGCTACTGGGTGACAGTACTTGAAATGTAGCGAAGGTGATATTACTGTAGATACAGATGTGAGGATCCTACAGGAAAATGTCAGAGGGTGTGACTGGGATATGCAATTGATATTCAGAGGGAATGATTACATGTCAGTTTCAAGCAATTATTTGAAGGGGCTGTGTTGATTTGTGGTGACCGAGTACCTACGCACATAAAAAACCAAATACCTGACATGAACAATACCTGAAGATAAAGAACATATAATAGTTATTTGATAATTTTGAACATGAGCATGTGTACTTGGGAGTGATGTGAGAAAAAGGGTCCCTCGGGGCCGAGTGCGGATGGTGGCTCAGGGAATGTGACTGTGCAGGCGGCGGGATCCTGATCCCGTGGATAAAGACGAATCAAAAAATGGATGCTCGAAGCTCCTCTATTTGAGCATGGAATTTTTTTAAAAGGGACTATATATAGTTGTAGGGCCCACATTTCCACCTCATTTGTACATGCTTCCATAGTGACTTGACGAGAGGTTTTTAGGGGAGATTTGGATATTCTTGGAGTTAGAGCCAGCCGATCTAGTATTCTTGAGAGCCAAGTTGGTGGTCTCATCTTCCTTCATAGTAGTTAGGATTTATTTTTTGGGTAGGGTCGTACGGATGGCCATACTGGGAGATCTTGTGAGGTTGGGCCCCCTAGTGCATGGGTGATTGGAGGATTCTCGCGCTTGGGTGTGTGGCTGTAATAAATAAAAACATGCATGGGGGTGCTTGAATGTGGATAACAGGTGTGCATTGGGTGCGTTCCTGTTCAGAGTTCAGCTACGCACTCATGCACAATTGTTTCGCTGATAATTGCATACTCGTGCACATGTGTTTCTCTGACAGCTGCGCAGGTGTGCGCATCAGTGGAGAGAAGAGGTGCACATGAATAGATGTCTACGTGTGTGATAGGTGCACATGGATGCACATCTATTTCTTCGACAATTGTGAATTGATGCACAAATGTGTGACGGACAGGCCTGCATATGTGCACGCCTGTGGGGGTGACAGTCACACACATGAGGCAAAGATGAGGGGGGGTAAAAACTTGTCTTTTTTGAGATTTGTCATTTTTATTGATTGTGATGTATGATTAAGTATATTTTATGTGGATGTAGGTGATCAGTTCAGGATTCCATTCCACCGGAGGGAGAGGGATTGGGTGCGCTTCAGGGGGGTCGTGAGGGATGGTGAGTCAGGTGTGCAGGGACCTTTGGCAGCCTGTGGGTTGCTAAAGTTCTTTGACTGCTCACTACTGCGGACACACGAGTACTTGTTGCAGTTTGTGATATCTATGTGGAGAACAGATCTACAATGCTTAATTTTGCGGGGGGAAAAACTTACATTCTTTGTGACGAAGGATGTGTATTTTTTGACTGGGCTCCCTTTTCGGGGGAGGGCCCTTCCTACTGAGCCCCAGTTGCTAGGGGATGTGCCTATGGCATACGTGGCGCAGAGATACTGTTCGGGGTCAGACTTTATGTCTGGTTCGGTTGTTAGGATTGATGCGATGCATGCACTCATGCATCGTTTCATCACAGCGATGATCGTGAGGATCTACAGATCCTTGGCGACTCAGTGGATTAGTGGTGGTCAGCTTAGGATCATGCAGAGGGTGCTGACTAAAGAGCATTTTGCTTGGGGTTTGATTCTTTACACCAAGATGATGGGGAAACTTAATTGGTGTTGAGTGTCTGACTCCAGTGAGTTTTCCTTTGGGTCTATCTTGGTGGTTTGGTTTCTGGAGAGGGTGCCCATGTTGTGCCCTAGAGTGTTTTTGGAGGTGGGTGGTGCACGGGAGCCACGACTAATGCGGTGGGAATAGATTTTGGTTTGACATGGAGGTGGGGAGGGTGGCCATTATTTTACAACCGAGCTAGCACGTGTGTGGCATCATATGCCATAGATCATCCTATGGTACCTGTATGGCGGGATGGACTACCATCGGGATCCAGACATGGTCTTACCTTCTGGGGAGGTTTGGGACCATAGAGGTATTTTGATGTATTTGATGTTTTGTAATTTTGATATTATAGAATATGTTTTATGTATGGATGGATCCTGATGCTATCATTTGTTTGTTGTTTGTGCAGATGTGGGGACGCATGGATGGGAGGTAGAGTTGGTCAGAGTGCCAGCATGTTAGGGGCCCGTGAGGCCACCGCGGGGAGAGCCACGGGAAGGAGAGAGACGCCGGAGGGATGAGGTTGGTGCAATGCCAGTTGATGATGAGAGAGCTGGCAGGATACGTAGATATGATGACCCTGGTGGAAGGCCTTCACATGCTCTTCCGACAGAGGTTGACAGAGTACTATTAGAGGAATTTCACCACCAATTGGAGGCGGTGCTACAGGGAGTTCCCAAGGGCATGTGGACTCAAATTTAGGACAAGGGAGTCTTGGAGCAGTGTGTGGGACTTTGGGTAAAGCTGTGGACCCTGATTCACAGGTCATCTATAGCGGGGGAAACTATGACTGGGCGACTGTCCCCAGGACCTGGAGGACCCCCAGCTAGTGGGGCTCCTCCTCCTGAGAGAGGACTTGGTGGTGGTTCTCTAGAGGAACCATGAGTGTGATGTGATGTATATTTGTTTTATTTATATAGGCATGCAAGCCCATTTTGTATAGGGTGGGGTGACATCTATTGTGGACCTATAGGGATTGGGGATTTC
>ML779814.1:762702-775587 GCA_009831015.1 Picea engelmannii
AACGGTCATGATCGAGCCGCCCAGATCAACGACGTGTAGGGTGATTCCGAACCCCCCCTGCATTTCTACCTTTAAGCTGAGGGGGGGGGTCTGGAATCGAGTATGCATCTCTCCAACGACGGCGATTGGTGCGCCTGGATCAATGGCGCACAGGCAATCCAGGCACCCTCTGCCTTTCTGCGTTTAATCAACGTGGGGCCACCCTTTCTTGTCATGTTATCTTACCATCTGTCCATCTCCCCCTCTTCTGGTCCGTGTGGTCCCTTTCCCATCTCATCTTCCACTCACCGCCTGCCATGTGTCCCGCTCCTTTCCACGTCAGCCTCCCACTAAAATCAAGCCCATTATATCTCATCTCCTGCCCTCTCCACCTATTGTCTTTCACCATGTGTCTTCCTCTGTCGTCCCTCTCATGCCTCGTCACTTTTTACCACACTCATAGTTTTGGTGCCACCACTCCCGTTATGCGCCCCATCCCTCACGCCATCCTCCACGCCTATCCGTCAGGCAGTTCAGTTAATCCAGGTGGCAGCGTGAGGGGCCATCCACGTCCCAAAGGTGCCAAGTTGGTTAGACCATCATCATTCCCAATGAAGCAGTTATTAAGGTAGTTGGTGGTGGTTAGACATCGCCTCCTCCATAATGGGAAAGTCCGGAAACAAATTAAAGGCACGTCGGTTCGCCCACGAAACTGTCAGGAATTCGATTGCGTCTGCCATAAGTTGCACGATCATTCGGAGACGGCAACTACAGATTGTCAAAATCCATGCAGACGCAATGTGTTTAATGCAGCGTCTCGATTTTGTTGCTGTTATTGTTTTGAGTATATGTAGGCATTTTTGCCATTTTTGTATCTATTGATGGTAGAGCAAAGCTCTCGACTGTAAATTTTTAATGACCATTCTAAGTTCTATGGTTGTGCATTTGTGTTCGAGATTTCTTGTTTTATGACAAATAGTTTTCCTTTTCCATCTATGTTTCATCTCATGCCAGAGGGTTCATGATCGAATGATTCGCATGAATTGTTGTAGTTATCTTATGATAAATGATTTGTTGTTGCATTACTGTCTTCTCTGGTCTTCCGCATTTGAATGTAAGAAGATCTTGCCTTTGGACATTCCTCCTCACATCTTGTTAGGAACTTGATGTTTATAACAGACCCCTACACTCTTCTCATGCAAGTCCTTTCCCTACTCACCCTTATTACAACTCATTGTTTGAAGTTTATCTAAGACCTCACTCGCCCATGCATGCCTGGCCTAGTTTGAGAGTTGAGACAATACTGTTCTGAGTTTACTTCCATTTGATCATCCTTTTATAAACAAATCGTGACATTAAACTGATGGGTGTCGGGCTCTTCTCCTGCAAGCAATCCAGGAGTGACTTCCGATGCTAACACTTTCTCTTGGGAGTTGAAAAATCTAAGCTGTACTCCTGAAGGATAAAGATCCATCGGGAAAATTTTCCATTGATTTTCCGGTGACTAAGTATTGCATGGGGTTGGAATCTGCCACGACTTTTGTAGTGTGAAGAAAGATATAATGGCACAATTTCTGGACTGTGAGGAAAACTACAAGGGCATGTTTCTCTTAATTATTGTACTTCAGGAGTGGCCCTGAAAGGTTTTTACTGATGTATTAAATTACATGCTCGCAACCATCATCCATTAGCTGGACGAAGACTCCTCCTACTGAGATAGTGGAGGCTGATAAGTAGAGAGTATAGTCACGATCATAGTCAGGTGGACTAATCAAAGGGGCATTGGAGAGTGTCGCTTTTAGATCATCAAAAGCAGTTTGGGCATGTTCATCCCATCGAAATGGGATATCTTGACGCAACAAGCAAAGGAAACCTTGTGCACAAGTGGCATAATCGGGGACAAAGCATCGCAAAAAGTTGCCTTTGCCTTGTAGGCTCTGTAGCTGGCATAAATTACGAGGTGGTGGAATTTCTGTGATGGCTTGGACCTTGAGTGAGTCTACTGTGATGCCACATTGGGAAACGATGAACCCAAGGAGGTGTCCAATGGTGACGCATAATACACACTTGAGGGGGTTCAAGTGGATATTGTACTAACGACACCATTGAAAGACAACTCATAAGTCATCTAGATGTTGAATGTGTTTCTTAGATTGAGCAGTGAGGTCATCTAAGTAGGCGAGGATGATGTGAGAAAGATCATGAAAAATGTAATTCATATCCCGTTGGAATGTCACACCTGCGTTCTTGAGTCCAAAAGGCATGTCACGATAGGCAAAATTACCCCAAGGAGTAGTGAATCTGTTTTTGAATTGGTTTGTTGGATGAATCTGAATTTGATTATAGCGAGAGAAACAATCCATGAAGGACAAGGCCTTGTGGCCGGTGCAATCATTGATAATTTGGTCAGTGAAGGATGTTGGGAAGTTGTCTTTGGGACAGGCATGATTGAGATCGCAAAAGTCAGTGCAGACATGAATAGTGCCCTATTTTTTGTTGATAGGGATGGGGTTGGAGACCCATGACGTATATGTGATGGAGTATATGAACCTTGCGGCACGTAATTTGTCAATTCTGGCTTTGATGGCCGCTTATTTGGATGGGTGCAGTGGGTGTTTATTTTGACGTATAGGTGTAATATCAGGCCATGTGTCTATATGGTGTTCGACAATAGAAGGATCAAGGTCGGGAATCTCTAGGTATGACCAGGAAAAAATGTCTTGGTATTCCTGGAAGAGAGCTTTGTAAGTTGAAAGTTCTTTAGGGGATCACGTGGCGCAATGGTGATTTCTTCTATGATTCCAGGTTTGGTGGAAACGTCAATTTTGACAGTGGGGGAAATCATGGCCATGTTACCTTCTCAAAAGCATCGGGTGCAGGGATAGGGTTGTTGAACCAGTCTATATGCCTAGATGGGATAAAATCTTTAGTTTTGATTGTGTATATGGAGTCTTGGCTAGGAGTCTCAAAGGCTTCCTGTGAGAGAAAGAGCGCTCTGTGATGGAGTGCATTCTATGGGAAATCGGGGGTAGTTAATTCCTCGAGGATGTCTTCGCCACAGTGGAACTGACGAGAATATAGGGGATCCAGGGGAGTAACATTGGTGACTCTCACCATGTGATGGTCTTCTGGTGGTGAAGATGTAGAGGCGGTGATGCAAGGAGGTTGCGATGGTTTTCTCAACATGAACCAAATATCGAGATACTATGGGTTAAAAATTGTGGTCGGTCGTAAGATTTCCATGGGGAAATGAACCCAAGAATTGGGGATATTTGGGGGTAAATCCTCATATAGGCTATCCATAAAACATGGAGGAGTGGGAAGTGCCTCAGGCTCAGGAGAGAGAAAATGAACAATATTTGGAGAGGGAGTATGGGGAATCACTTGTATCACTGGAAGTGAGGGGTTGGAAGGATTTTGAATAAGGGCCATTTGGTGACGCCTATATTCAATGATCGTAGGACACTGGTATGTGAAATGATCAAGTGATTCACAAAGAGAACATGGGAATATCATCTTTTCATAGAATGAGGTTGTGACATAATGGATGTGAGTGACGCAAGTGCTAGATGACGCGGATGGAGGGGGTTCTTGCTGAAAGCTTTGGCGTATTTCCGTTAGTGTCTGTTGAAACTAAGGTAGCGTAGGGAAATGGTGGGTGTAATGGACATACTCAAAATAGATGGCACATGTGAATTTCGTTCGCAGCCCTTTGCTACCTGTAGTAGGGGATGTGGTGGAAGTACTAGGTGTTCTAGATGAAGTGACGAGCAATGTGGTTTCTCAAGGGAGTTGGATTAAATTGTGTAGTTTAGGGAGAGAGGGACATCTATTGGTGGGGTGTCCTTCTTTCTCACATAGTGTGCAAGGAGGTTGAACTCGGGGGGGGGGGATTGGAGCAGTGGGATCTTTCTTCTTCCAACTACCCCTAGTTGTGGCAGTGGTGTTGGCTAGTGGGGGGGAGGGTGGTGCCGTCAAAGTTAGGACTGGGATTTGCATTGTGATTCCCTCGATTTTGGGAGGGAGGGATGGTTGAGGAACCATCTCAGGTGGGTGTAGATACCAAACCGGAATAGAAGGCACCATGTTAGGAAGGGTAAGCATTGCGGCTACCTGGAAAGATTGTATGCCCGGTGGGGGGTAGAAGAAGGGGATTTGCGTAATGGATTGGGGGGCTGTGTGCCATCTGTGGTGGGGCAGGGTGTACTTCTTGTTGAGTATTAATCACCCCTTGATGCGAAATAGGGTTTTGCAACACTGTCAAGGGTGGTTGTTGAAAATAATGTTGTGGGGCCTATTGAGGGGTAGGCGACGCTGGAGGACGTGTCACATTCATGGAATCTTTCATCCATTTGAAGTTGGTGATTTGGGGGAAATGGTGAGTATAATGACCATGCTCACCGCAAAGGGCACAAGGGAAGTTCGTCTGAAGGTTTTTTTTGTTCCTCCCTTGGCGTTTGTTGTTATTTCCCCCTTGGGGGTTCTGGTTTCCCTGATTATGGTTGCCCCTAGAAGGTTGGTTCTATTGGGGGTTATTTCCCCCTAGTCCTGGGTTATTGTTGTTTCGGTTTTTTCCTTTCTTTTTGGCATTATTCAATTGATGGGATGGATTTGTTGTATTCAGTTGTTCAAAATTTTGAAATTGTTGAATGGGAGAGCGTTGAACAAAGTTAACCCCAGCATTTGATTTTCCTTGTGTAGGAGAAATGGGTCGTGGAGGACCAGGAAATGGAAAATATAAATTATTTTGTGGCAATGATCCGTAGGGTACATAGGAAGGCATAGTGATTTCACTAGTGCTCAAGGTGTAAGCTGAGGTAGAGAGGGTACCAAAACTTGGTTGAACTATAGGGTGCATCGTGGGTGTCGACGTGGGTCCACTCATGGGTGGAGGGGGTACAATAGAGTATGGAGGCTAATAAGGGGGAGGAGGGTAATAAGGGAGTCCTCCATATATCGGTGGATTTTGGGTGTACCGTACATAGGTGGTGGTTAGATGTAAGGATTGTGGTGTGTTATGGTACCAATCATTCCATCTGCTGAGTGAGACATCCCAGGTTTGTCCTGGCTGAATGGTACGAGTCTCAGGGCATCAGGTATTACTATATGTAAGTATCCTGACTGTGAATAAATGAGGTCGTAATGTTGAGCCTTGCTAATGGATTCCTCTTCACTTTGGGGAAAGGGAGAGGCCAGATCTTTGGCAAGGAGAGGGATGAGTGATCTAAAAAACCAATCGAGGGATTGTTGTTTGGTGGTTTCATCTTTGCATAAACCACGTTTTGGACAAAAATGTCAAAAATGTTTTGGCCAATGATTCAAAAGTCACATGGGACCCTGATTTTTTGTCTACATACCACTTGGCTGATGGGCCTGTGAGTGTGCGTTGAAACAACCTTAATCAGACGTAGTCATCCATGATGTTGTTTGATGAGCACCATAAGTGGAAGGTCATGACATGGTTGGCAGGATCTTCTTCCGCCTTTCCTTCAAACTTAGGAATGTCTGAAGGCATTTTGGTAGGCATTGTGGGCCATGTGGGGTCATGTAATATAGGGTCTTTGGTGAGCTTACTTAGATCTGGTATGTTGAGGGAGGATAAATATGGATTTTGGAGTGGTGGTGGAGGATTAGTTCCAGCCATGGTGTAAGTGTTTTGTGTACCTAACCCGTGAAGGGGGCTAGGTGGGGTTATACTTCCTCCTTGGGAAGAAGTTTGCCCCCCACTTCCATGTAAAGGAGAGCTATTGGATGGTTGTCTTTGGGAAGTGAACCCAAGCAAAGTGGAACCAAGCAAAGCTGATCCCAATATAATATCACTCACAGGAGTGTGAAAGGGTTCGGCCGATGAGTTGGCGAAACTAGGAACTCCTCCTAAAAGAATAGGGAGGTTCTACAAGTGTTTGGAACGATGGGGATTCTTTGGGTCCCCTATGATGTCCGACTAGAAAAGTGGATGTGCGTGAATGGTGATGAGAGCAATAAATGAACAAGAGTCTTTGCATAAATTTTACCTTCACAATATATCTCACAATCACATGTAATCACAAGAGCATCATACATAAATCAATTGAAAAAGAAGCATACGTGTGGGTAGGTGGATTTTGTCTGCATGGGAGAAAAAATAAAAAAAATGCTCGTGTCCTAATAGACGTAACGTCCTTCCTCTCAAATAGCACTAGACCTTCCAATAACACTCAACAGTGGGGTATGAAGCCACCAGAAGAGGGACTAGTGAAGGATGAAAAAATCAGTTATAATGAGGGGTAGAGGGTGCATATCCCGAAAGAGCTAGCGATATTTCCCAATAGAAACATGTGGAAGGTGCAATTGCAGCCCACAATTGCCACCTGGGCAGATGTCCTAAAATTTGGTCACTAGGTACCTCGGTCAAAGTGCATCATTTAGATTTTCAGCCTCAGAAATGGGTCATGGGATGGATCTCGTCCAAGAGGTGGGTGCCTC
The DNA here is from genome assembly GCA_009831015.1 of Picea engelmannii. Lineage (NCBI taxonomy): Eukaryota > Viridiplantae > Streptophyta > Pinopsida > Pinales > Pinaceae > Picea > Picea engelmannii. The sequence continues at coordinate 769,147 of ML779814.1, forward strand.
AAGGGGGGACGCACAAAACAACCAAACCTCAGCCTTCGACCCTTCACGAGTATCTCCATACCTTATGGTGTCAGGAACACTTGACTTGGAGGATTTTAAAGTTCCCTATTTGTCAACTTCTAATGTTTGAAGATGTGAGAACTAGATAATGAGGAGTTATTTGTATGCCTATACCCGAGATCCTACCTAGACTAAAACATTTCTTTTGGCACCTCCTATGGAGGAAAACTTAGTGAGTTTTTTAGAAAAAAAATTAGATGTGGTTGTTTTCGAGATTGGGGGTGTGAACCAATCTCGTTTGAATTAAGTGGGAGTGGATAATTCCTTCAAGAAAAGTGGGACGTTTCAGAATCCCTTTGGAGGAAACGTACTTCAACCTCCACAATTCGAGATGAAATTATGTGAGTGAGTAGTGATTTTGTGTGTGAGAAAGTGATAAAATGTGCCAAATTTTTAATAAGTTAGGTGTCACCTTGCAACATGTGGACTTCGTGTGGTCCTTACAAGTCTTGATTACCTATCTTACTAGATGCCATTGGTACAACCTTGTGGAATTTTAAATTCCCTAGAGAACTAGCATGTGGACATATGGGTCCTTATCAATCCTTTAAACTCCCTAATGTGATATAATCTAAGAAAGATTTAAAAAACTATCCTATATTGAAAGCATGTGGGCATGTATGGGCCATTTACAATAATATTTAAACTCCCTTAGTGATGTAAACTAAGAAAGTAGCTTCAAACTATCCTATCTTTGCAACATGTGGGCATGTTTGGACCCTTACAAATTTAATATGTTTTGAAAAGAAACTAAGAGGGGGCCCTAGGGGGGATTTTTCCTCTCCTAAAGATTTTTTCTTTAAGGGAGATGAAATCTTCCCTCAATCATTTTTCTGATTCTCAAGATCGCTCTATGGTGTGAGAGAAGAGCGTACTCAATGATTGAAGTTTGATTTTTGGTCCCAATGCAAGTATTTATAATTGTGATAGTGAATGATTCCAACTTATCTTTTACAATCAAAACAAGCCATCCATGTGGCAAATCAAAGAAAAAAGAGGAAAAAATATGGTTTTTAACCCCCTAAATGCCTATGTTTTGACTAACCCTTCATGTGGAGAGGGAATCTAAGTGTGGTTCATATTACAAAATGCATAGAATCAATATTTAGAAGGCTAGGGGCCTTCAAAATATCACAAAAAACCCTTACAATGTTGGATTTCTGGACATATGCATGGGTCACAGAGTAGATAGAGGTGAATGTGGCACCAATGCACAGAGAAACAATGACCTATTGGTGCACCTGCGCAGAATGCGCCTGAAGAAACAATGTTTTTAGCGCATGTGCCCTGAAGACGCACCTGCAGGATGAAACTCCTGCGCATGTTCTGATATGCACCCGGGAAGAAAATTTTAAATAAAATTCTCTTATTCCATCTCTGAATTTGGCTCTTTATAGGTAGGCTTCAGCTGGTTATGATCCCTGCAAGGTAAATAGATTAAAGAGAAGTGCTCAAACAACCTAAATATGGAGGAAATTGATACCTTTCCCCAGTATGGTCGCCAATCTATTGTATCATTTTCATCACTTGAATGAGCAAAAGAGGGACACCTACAAGTCCAGTTGGGTTAGCTAAACATGACAGAATGTTAGTGCAAGAGTTAGACACATCAAGCACAAAAAATAAATAAACAACTAAATTAATAACAACTAAATAAATGAAACTACAATGCATAAGGAAATTAGAACCAAAATAAATCACACAATTGACCAATAGTCATGCCACCAATGGATAGATTGTATTAGTGGGCAAACACCAAAGAGAAAGGGAGACTTATGGGTCCCCTCTTCCTCCAAGGGAGGGCTCTTGAATCCCCTATGTGAGAGATCTTCTTACAAATAGCAAACTAAAAAGGAAATGGTGAAGAAATCCAAAGCTCAATCCCTCAAGAGGTGAGGAGAATGGCTCAATGAAATGATGCTAGTATGCTCCAAGAAGGAAAGAGGTTCCTTGTAGGATAATAGAGGCAGCATAACAATACAAATAGATTCTTGAAAATGTAGTGCACTCGTGGCCTCTTTTTATAGCAAATATTTGAGGCATTATCCAACCGGTCTTTAGTGTGAACAAGGGGGCCTTTAGGGCACCCTTAGGTCTTTGACTAGCCCCCCACTCGAATTCAGTTTGTATTTGAGGGTCAAATTGACTTGGGACCTAAACCAAAAGTCAGTGGGAGGCCGGCCAGAATCATAAATGTGTCGTTCTTAGGGGTGTGCGGCCTTTTGTGTACACAGTCGTGCTTCGGGTGCATATGCAATTTTTTGGCGTTTTCGACTGGCACACGTGCACGTGATTCCTTTGTATTCTGAGCGCATGTTGATTTTATGACCAATTTTATAGTTTGTTCCCTTTGGAAATTCATTTTTTGGGCCATGAATGAACTAATAGGTGTTTGGAGATTTTTTATTCCTGTAACCATTTGCAGACGAAATTTCAGTGATAACATATAGCATTCGAGCGAAAGGGTACTGTCTCCCCTCTCACTCCTGAAGCTTCATCCTCTTCTACACTGCCCTTTAGAAATCCAGTTGAAAACAATTTTTAGCCTATGGCTATCCTACCTCGGAGTTGGTGCCACTTTTGCGAGGAGCACCATGAAGAAACCACATGTGAGGTAACGAAGAGCACCAAAGATAAGATATTTGGTAAAAGACCAAAAGCTACTATCGATTTCCTAGACTTTGTGGAGCCAGAGGATGTCATGGTTATTAATACTAGGAACAAAGCCTATGCTCCCAAGGGTAAATTTGAACCTCCTCGCAGTTCTTCTACCCCGAGATCATCCTCAACCATTGTTATGCCCCAGGTTCCTAAAATTCCTGAGATTCAAAGAATCACGCCCCCTCTTCCCTCTTCTAAATATAATATCCTGAATCAATTAGCCAACATCAAAGAATACGCAACCCTCCTAGACATGGTTTTTGTCCCTGAACAACATATGCATCTGAAACAATTCATGGAAGGAAAAGATTTCATTGTAGCCAATCTTTCCAAATAGATAAACGAAGAGGATTCTTCTGTAAATAAAGTAGGTGTACATAACTTTAGATACCCTGTAAAAAAAACCCTTTTATATTTCTATAAAGATCATGGATAATATTTCCCATTGTTGCCTCATCGATGGTGGTTCAGGCCCAAGTGTGATGTCTAAGATTATTATCGAAGAGCTAGGATTGTCTTATACAAATGAAAATGCCAGAAGCATGCTCTCCTATAATATTCTACAACAAACAACCATAGGCGAGATCAAGGATGTGACCTTGGTTTTATGCACCCATCCTGAGATTATGACAACCCTCAGCATTCAGGTGATTGATATGCCTGTAAGAAATTATTCAATTATCTTGGGAAGAGATTGTAAAGCCTTAATAGGTGGATACCTCTCACTCGACATGACACATTTATCCATTCCTCAGAATGGAAAGAATATTATAGTCCTTAGAGAGGGAAGAATTTCACCCTACATAGAGAGTGTTCCGCAATCTAGCGTAAACAATATCGAAGAAGACCTAGGAGTGTATTCCATCTTTGCTGAAGAAGATAACATTCCTTTCGAAAAAAATGATTTTGATGATGATATATGGCATATGCACTTTGATGGTTCATGATATAGTGAAGGTAATGGGGTTGGTATTATCTTGGTTTCCCCTGTAGGAAAAATTCATAATCTGTCATACAAGTTGGTGTTTGCTTGTACAAACAATGTCGCTGAATTCGAAGATTTATTATTAGGCATTAAGAATTCCCTTAATCTTGGTTGTGGTCACCTTTCATTTTTCATAAATTTTGAGCTTGTTGTGAACTTGATACGTAAGACATCCTCTCCTAGTGACAAGTTGATGGAACGATACTCCCAAACTGTTTGGGCACTTGTCTTGAATATTATATCTTTCAACATCACTCATGTTAAGAAGGAGTTGAATTCAATGGATGATTGGTTAACTATATTTGCAACCTCTCCTAACCAACAACTCTTGCCTCACAGGCTCGATTGTGCCTTTCAATCTCTACATCGTCCATACATCCCTGAAAAGAAAGGATCTTGGAAGGCCATCCCTAATGATGAGAGAATTTGTGCTGTCATTCAAAATGAACCTCTTAAGCCCAAGGAGATTATATTTGTAGAAAATAATAAGATTCCTGAGGGCTTGACTCCTCTTGGGAGTTCCTTTTCTTTGAGTGTTGTAGAGAATAAAAGAAACAAAAAGGAAGAGGAGTTACAGAAGAAGGTGATTGAAAACATCCTCTTGAACATTAGGAGATCTGAAACTTCAATGAATGTTAAAATAAATGTCCAATGTTTCGATAAATAAAAGATGAGGTTCATCGGGCTACTCGGTGAACCCCAAAATATTTTTTCCTTGTTTTAAGAGGATCTTCATGGTTTTGATCCTGGTCTTGCTCAACATATTATGAAATTAGCTATGGAAAAACAAGAATTTGTTAGCTCTGCACTGGAAGCACCCTTTCAAAGGGAATTAAGAGATTTCTTAAGGGTTGGAGTTCTTTTTTCAGCCCATCCTGAATGGGTCTCAATTTGGGAATCGGCCTCGAGGGCCATTGATAATATCAGAACTTGTATAAGTCTTCGAACTTTCAGGCAAGTGATTATGAGAAATCCCTTTCCCCCTAGAATATGGAAATTTTTTTGCAACAGGTTGTAGAGTCACGGTTAAGACCCTTACTTGATAGTCTGTTTGGTTACAAGAGAATCAAAGGAAAAGGGAAAAATGTTCACAAAAAAACTTTGATTACTAATTGTGATACCATGCCTTACAAATGACGGCTTTTTATCTTACTTGATATAGGTACTGCTTTTAAAAAAACCTATGCATGTGACTCTCGATGAATTGGTCAGTCTCCATCTCTATCTTGATGATCTAATTGTGAGTGTCAAGGGGCTGATGATTACATGAGATTTCTAAGTGATTGGTCCTTTCCAAATTTCTTTTGTCTTGGATACTAACTCGTATATCTTAAAAGATTTACAGAAGCAATTGTTTCCCTACAACGCTAACAACCCTTGCTTGAATTATTGCGAGGAACCAACATGAAAAGTTATAATGCTATTTGGATTTTGTTGTATACTAGTAGCCTAGCTATGATTTCATTTTTTGTGCTTCTTTTCTACGCTTACAATACCTTGATTTATGCCTTCTAGGTTAAGTTTTCTTTCCTTGCTATTTTCAATTGAGTATTTTGCTGCTGCTGTTTTAATTTCTGCATTATTACTTCTGTTGTGATTTTTGTTTTTATCATCTTTTAGTATTTGGTCAAGATAGAATGTTGGATCAATTCTTCCATAGTGACACTCCTGCAAAGCATTGTTAGTCGATAACAATTAATCCTACTCAGCTGTTATGGTGTCTCCTCTGAAGGGCCCTTGAAATTGTTACATATTTCCACTGTTGTATTACAAGGAATTGGTTATTTCCCACTTCTTCTTGCCATTTCATCATCCATTGAGATATTAAGAGAAAGTCTATAAGTTTTCCTCCTTGAAATTTAAGAGCATATTCCAGCTGAATGATTATGCATACAGTGGTAAAAACCCCTCATACTTAACACTTTTCATCAATTATTCCCAAATTCTCGGTCATATTTCCATTAAATCCGCTCACTTCCCCCTGTTGCATAATTATTTTGGTTATGTCTTCTAAAATTATTGTTCTTGATCTGTGAAACCATGAGTTCTGAGTTCTAAATCTATTGGAAACAAATTTTCCTGTGGAGTTGTCAGTTTGTTGATGATTAAAATGTCAACAAATTTTTTTCGGTAAAGTGTTGCTAAAGCCTATTATTATAAAAATTAATAATAATAGTAGGTGGGACCCCCTTGAACTATTGGAGATTGGATCTGTTCATTTTTTATGTTGTGATGATGTGCGACACGAATTACATGGTTTATGGAAGATTGTTGTTATTGGTTATGATTTGAGCTTATGAAGTGTTGATTCCTTATGTTACTACAACCTATGATATTAATTAATGTCATTGTTGTATGTTCTTATCACACTTGCACAATAAACATTTTAGTGAAATTACATGAAGGGTAGTTTAGGTAAAATACTGTAACAAATGCACAGAAAAGGGACCTAGTTCTGTAGTACTACATGCAAACAATTGGAAGGAAATGAGAAACAATTGCAAAAGGGAAGATTTTAAGGCTATCCTAAACTATACTACATGCATGAAAAGACTTAACGATTATTGTTTAACCCTAGCTAGCAAGTAAATGGATATGCATTTTTTATTGAGTTATGTGGTTAATACACATATGGTATGAAATGTTGGTGGCTCATTTGGCAAGGTGATAGTGCTAATGGTTATGCAATTTTGTTTGAGTTATATAATAAGGAATTGTATATATGATGTGGAGAA
>ML779814.1:775687-807561 GCA_009831015.1 Picea engelmannii
AGGAGAAATGGGTCGTGGAGGACCAGGAAATGGAAAATATAAATTATTTTGTGGCAATGATCCGTAGGGTACATAGGAAGGCATAGTGATTTCACTAGTGCTCAAGGTGTAAGCTGAGGTAGAGAGGGTACCAAAACTTGGTTGAACTATAGGGTGCATCGTGGGTGTCGACGTGGGTCCACTCATGGGTGGAGGGGGTACAATAGAGTATGGAGGCTAATAAGGGGGAGGAGGGTAATAAGGGAGTCCTCCATATATCGGTGGATTTTGGGTGTACCGTACATAGGTGGTGGTTAGATGTAAGGATTGTGGTGTGTTATGGTACCAATCATTCCATCTGCTGAGTGAGACATCCCAGGTTTGTCCTGGCTGAATGGTACGAGTCTCAGGGCATCAGGTATTACTATATGTAAGTATCCTGACTGTGAATAAATGAGGTCGTAATGTTGAGCCTTGCTAATGGATTCCTCTTCACTTTGGGGAAAGGGAGAGGCCAGATCTTTGGCAAGGAGAGGGATGAGTGATCTAAAAAACCAATCGAGGGATTGTTGTTTGGTGGTTTCATCTTTGCATAAACCACGTTTTGGACAAAAATGTCAAAAATGTTTTGGCCAATGATTCAAAAGTCACATGGGACCCTGATTTTTTGTCTACATACCACTTGGCTGATGGGCCTGTGAGTGTGCGTTGAAACAACCTTAATCAGACGTAGTCATCCATGATGTTGTTTGATGAGCACCATAAGTGGAAGGTCATGACATGGTTGGCAGGATCTTCTTCCGCCTTTCCTTCAAACTTAGGAATGTCTGAAGGCATTTTGGTAGGCATTGTGGGCCATGTGGGGTCATGTAATATAGGGTCTTTGGTGAGCTTACTTAGATCTGGTATGTTGAGGGAGGATAAATATGGATTTTGGAGTGGTGGTGGAGGATTAGTTCCAGCCATGGTGTAAGTGTTTTGTGTACCTAACCCGTGAAGGGGGCTAGGTGGGGTTATACTTCCTCCTTGGGAAGAAGTTTGCCCCCCACTTCCATGTAAAGGAGAGCTATTGGATGGTTGTCTTTGGGAAGTGAACCCAAGCAAAGTGGAACCAAGCAAAGCTGATCCCAATATAATATCACTCACAGGAGTGTGAAAGGGTTCGGCCGATGAGTTGGCGAAACTAGGAACTCCTCCTAAAAGAATAGGGAGGTTCTACAAGTGTTTGGAACGATGGGGATTCTTTGGGTCCCCTATGATGTCCGACTAGAAAAGTGGATGTGCGTGAATGGTGATGAGAGCAATAAATGAACAAGAGTCTTTGCATAAATTTTACCTTCACAATATATCTCACAATCACATGTAATCACAAGAGCATCATACATAAATCAATTGAAAAAGAAGCATACGTGTGGGTAGGTGGATTTTGTCTGCATGGGAGAAAAAATAAAAAAAATGCTCGTGTCCTAATAGACGTAACGTCCTTCCTCTCAAATAGCACTAGACCTTCCAATAACACTCAACAGTGGGGTATGAAGCCACCAGAAGAGGGACTAGTGAAGGATGAAAAAATCAGTTATAATGAGGGGTAGAGGGTGCATATCCCGAAAGAGCTAGCGATATTTCCCAATAGAAACATGTGGAAGGTGCAATTGCAGCCCACAATTGCCACCTGGGCAGATGTCCTAAAATTTGGTCACTAGGTACCTCGGTCAAAGTGCATCATTTAGATTTTCAGCCTCAGAAATGGGTCATGGGATGGATCTCGTCCAAGAGGTGGGTGCCTCAAGGGGGGACGCACAAAACAACCAAACCTCAGCCTTCGACCCTTCACGAGTATCTCCATACCTTATGGTGTCAGGAACACTTGACTTGGAGGATTTTAAAGTTCCCTATTTGTCAACTTCTAATGTTTGAAGATGTGAGAACTAGATAATGAGGAGTTATTTGTATGCCTATACCCGAGATCCTACCTAGACTAAAACATTTCTTTTGGCACCTCCTATGGAGGAAAACTTAGTGAGTTTTTTAGAAAAAAAATTAGATGTGGTTGTTTTCGAGATTGGGGGTGTGAACCAATCTCGTTTGAATTAAGTGGGAGTGGATAATTCCTTCAAGAAAAGTGGGACGTTTCAGAATCCCTTTGGAGGAAACGTACTTCAACCTCCACAATTCGAGATGAAATTATGTGAGTGAGTAGTGATTTTGTGTGTGAGAAAGTGATAAAATGTGCCAAATTTTTAATAAGTTAGGTGTCACCTTGCAACATGTGGACTTCGTGTGGTCCTTACAAGTCTTGATTACCTATCTTACTAGATGCCATTGGTACAACCTTGTGGAATTTTAAATTCCCTAGAGAACTAGCATGTGGACATATGGGTCCTTATCAATCCTTTAAACTCCCTAATGTGATATAATCTAAGAAAGATTTAAAAAACTATCCTATATTGAAAGCATGTGGGCATGTATGGGCCATTTACAATAATATTTAAACTCCCTTAGTGATGTAAACTAAGAAAGTAGCTTCAAACTATCCTATCTTTGCAACATGTGGGCATGTTTGGACCCTTACAAATTTAATATGTTTTGAAAAGAAACTAAGAGGGGGCCCTAGGGGGGATTTTTCCTCTCCTAAAGATTTTTTCTTTAAGGGAGATGAAATCTTCCCTCAATCATTTTTCTGATTCTCAAGATCGCTCTATGGTGTGAGAGAAGAGCGTACTCAATGATTGAAGTTTGATTTTTGGTCCCAATGCAAGTATTTATAATTGTGATAGTGAATGATTCCAACTTATCTTTTACAATCAAAACAAGCCATCCATGTGGCAAATCAAAGAAAAAAGAGGAAAAAATATGGTTTTTAACCCCCTAAATGCCTATGTTTTGACTAACCCTTCATGTGGAGAGGGAATCTAAGTGTGGTTCATATTACAAAATGCATAGAATCAATATTTAGAAGGCTAGGGGCCTTCAAAATATCACAAAAAACCCTTACAATGTTGGATTTCTGGACATATGCATGGGTCACAGAGTAGATAGAGGTGAATGTGGCACCAATGCACAGAGAAACAATGACCTATTGGTGCACCTGCGCAGAATGCGCCTGAAGAAACAATGTTTTTAGCGCATGTGCCCTGAAGACGCACCTGCAGGATGAAACTCCTGCGCATGTTCTGATATGCACCCGGGAAGAAAATTTTAAATAAAATTCTCTTATTCCATCTCTGAATTTGGCTCTTTATAGGTAGGCTTCAGCTGGTTATGATCCCTGCAAGGTAAATAGATTAAAGAGAAGTGCTCAAACAACCTAAATATGGAGGAAATTGATACCTTTCCCCAGTATGGTCGCCAATCTATTGTATCATTTTCATCACTTGAATGAGCAAAAGAGGGACACCTACAAGTCCAGTTGGGTTAGCTAAACATGACAGAATGTTAGTGCAAGAGTTAGACACATCAAGCACAAAAAATAAATAAACAACTAAATTAATAACAACTAAATAAATGAAACTACAATGCATAAGGAAATTAGAACCAAAATAAATCACACAATTGACCAATAGTCATGCCACCAATGGATAGATTGTATTAGTGGGCAAACACCAAAGAGAAAGGGAGACTTATGGGTCCCCTCTTCCTCCAAGGGAGGGCTCTTGAATCCCCTATGTGAGAGATCTTCTTACAAATAGCAAACTAAAAAGGAAATGGTGAAGAAATCCAAAGCTCAATCCCTCAAGAGGTGAGGAGAATGGCTCAATGAAATGATGCTAGTATGCTCCAAGAAGGAAAGAGGTTCCTTGTAGGATAATAGAGGCAGCATAACAATACAAATAGATTCTTGAAAATGTAGTGCACTCGTGGCCTCTTTTTATAGCAAATATTTGAGGCATTATCCAACCGGTCTTTAGTGTGAACAAGGGGGCCTTTAGGGCACCCTTAGGTCTTTGACTAGCCCCCCACTCGAATTCAGTTTGTATTTGAGGGTCAAATTGACTTGGGACCTAAACCAAAAGTCAGTGGGAGGCCGGCCAGAATCATAAATGTGTCGTTCTTAGGGGTGTGCGGCCTTTTGTGTACACAGTCGTGCTTCGGGTGCATATGCAATTTTTTGGCGTTTTCGACTGGCACACGTGCACGTGATTCCTTTGTATTCTGAGCGCATGTTGATTTTATGACCAATTTTATAGTTTGTTCCCTTTGGAAATTCATTTTTTGGGCCATGAATGAACTAATAGGTGTTTGGAGATTTTTTATTCCTGTAACCATTTGCAGACGAAATTTCAGTGATAACATATAGCATTCGAGCGAAAGGGTACTGTCTCCCCTCTCACTCCTGAAGCTTCATCCTCTTCTACACTGCCCTTTAGAAATCCAGTTGAAAACAATTTTTAGCCTATGGCTATCCTACCTCGGAGTTGGTGCCACTTTTGCGAGGAGCACCATGAAGAAACCACATGTGAGGTAACGAAGAGCACCAAAGATAAGATATTTGGTAAAAGACCAAAAGCTACTATCGATTTCCTAGACTTTGTGGAGCCAGAGGATGTCATGGTTATTAATACTAGGAACAAAGCCTATGCTCCCAAGGGTAAATTTGAACCTCCTCGCAGTTCTTCTACCCCGAGATCATCCTCAACCATTGTTATGCCCCAGGTTCCTAAAATTCCTGAGATTCAAAGAATCACGCCCCCTCTTCCCTCTTCTAAATATAATATCCTGAATCAATTAGCCAACATCAAAGAATACGCAACCCTCCTAGACATGGTTTTTGTCCCTGAACAACATATGCATCTGAAACAATTCATGGAAGGAAAAGATTTCATTGTAGCCAATCTTTCCAAATAGATAAACGAAGAGGATTCTTCTGTAAATAAAGTAGGTGTACATAACTTTAGATACCCTGTAAAAAAAACCCTTTTATATTTCTATAAAGATCATGGATAATATTTCCCATTGTTGCCTCATCGATGGTGGTTCAGGCCCAAGTGTGATGTCTAAGATTATTATCGAAGAGCTAGGATTGTCTTATACAAATGAAAATGCCAGAAGCATGCTCTCCTATAATATTCTACAACAAACAACCATAGGCGAGATCAAGGATGTGACCTTGGTTTTATGCACCCATCCTGAGATTATGACAACCCTCAGCATTCAGGTGATTGATATGCCTGTAAGAAATTATTCAATTATCTTGGGAAGAGATTGTAAAGCCTTAATAGGTGGATACCTCTCACTCGACATGACACATTTATCCATTCCTCAGAATGGAAAGAATATTATAGTCCTTAGAGAGGGAAGAATTTCACCCTACATAGAGAGTGTTCCGCAATCTAGCGTAAACAATATCGAAGAAGACCTAGGAGTGTATTCCATCTTTGCTGAAGAAGATAACATTCCTTTCGAAAAAAATGATTTTGATGATGATATATGGCATATGCACTTTGATGGTTCATGATATAGTGAAGGTAATGGGGTTGGTATTATCTTGGTTTCCCCTGTAGGAAAAATTCATAATCTGTCATACAAGTTGGTGTTTGCTTGTACAAACAATGTCGCTGAATTCGAAGATTTATTATTAGGCATTAAGAATTCCCTTAATCTTGGTTGTGGTCACCTTTCATTTTTCATAAATTTTGAGCTTGTTGTGAACTTGATACGTAAGACATCCTCTCCTAGTGACAAGTTGATGGAACGATACTCCCAAACTGTTTGGGCACTTGTCTTGAATATTATATCTTTCAACATCACTCATGTTAAGAAGGAGTTGAATTCAATGGATGATTGGTTAACTATATTTGCAACCTCTCCTAACCAACAACTCTTGCCTCACAGGCTCGATTGTGCCTTTCAATCTCTACATCGTCCATACATCCCTGAAAAGAAAGGATCTTGGAAGGCCATCCCTAATGATGAGAGAATTTGTGCTGTCATTCAAAATGAACCTCTTAAGCCCAAGGAGATTATATTTGTAGAAAATAATAAGATTCCTGAGGGCTTGACTCCTCTTGGGAGTTCCTTTTCTTTGAGTGTTGTAGAGAATAAAAGAAACAAAAAGGAAGAGGAGTTACAGAAGAAGGTGATTGAAAACATCCTCTTGAACATTAGGAGATCTGAAACTTCAATGAATGTTAAAATAAATGTCCAATGTTTCGATAAATAAAAGATGAGGTTCATCGGGCTACTCGGTGAACCCCAAAATATTTTTTCCTTGTTTTAAGAGGATCTTCATGGTTTTGATCCTGGTCTTGCTCAACATATTATGAAATTAGCTATGGAAAAACAAGAATTTGTTAGCTCTGCACTGGAAGCACCCTTTCAAAGGGAATTAAGAGATTTCTTAAGGGTTGGAGTTCTTTTTTCAGCCCATCCTGAATGGGTCTCAATTTGGGAATCGGCCTCGAGGGCCATTGATAATATCAGAACTTGTATAAGTCTTCGAACTTTCAGGCAAGTGATTATGAGAAATCCCTTTCCCCCTAGAATATGGAAATTTTTTTGCAACAGGTTGTAGAGTCACGGTTAAGACCCTTACTTGATAGTCTGTTTGGTTACAAGAGAATCAAAGGAAAAGGGAAAAATGTTCACAAAAAAACTTTGATTACTAATTGTGATACCATGCCTTACAAATGACGGCTTTTTATCTTACTTGATATAGGTACTGCTTTTAAAAAAACCTATGCATGTGACTCTCGATGAATTGGTCAGTCTCCATCTCTATCTTGATGATCTAATTGTGAGTGTCAAGGGGCTGATGATTACATGAGATTTCTAAGTGATTGGTCCTTTCCAAATTTCTTTTGTCTTGGATACTAACTCGTATATCTTAAAAGATTTACAGAAGCAATTGTTTCCCTACAACGCTAACAACCCTTGCTTGAATTATTGCGAGGAACCAACATGAAAAGTTATAATGCTATTTGGATTTTGTTGTATACTAGTAGCCTAGCTATGATTTCATTTTTTGTGCTTCTTTTCTACGCTTACAATACCTTGATTTATGCCTTCTAGGTTAAGTTTTCTTTCCTTGCTATTTTCAATTGAGTATTTTGCTGCTGCTGTTTTAATTTCTGCATTATTACTTCTGTTGTGATTTTTGTTTTTATCATCTTTTAGTATTTGGTCAAGATAGAATGTTGGATCAATTCTTCCATAGTGACACTCCTGCAAAGCATTGTTAGTCGATAACAATTAATCCTACTCAGCTGTTATGGTGTCTCCTCTGAAGGGCCCTTGAAATTGTTACATATTTCCACTGTTGTATTACAAGGAATTGGTTATTTCCCACTTCTTCTTGCCATTTCATCATCCATTGAGATATTAAGAGAAAGTCTATAAGTTTTCCTCCTTGAAATTTAAGAGCATATTCCAGCTGAATGATTATGCATACAGTGGTAAAAACCCCTCATACTTAACACTTTTCATCAATTATTCCCAAATTCTCGGTCATATTTCCATTAAATCCGCTCACTTCCCCCTGTTGCATAATTATTTTGGTTATGTCTTCTAAAATTATTGTTCTTGATCTGTGAAACCATGAGTTCTGAGTTCTAAATCTATTGGAAACAAATTTTCCTGTGGAGTTGTCAGTTTGTTGATGATTAAAATGTCAACAAATTTTTTTCGGTAAAGTGTTGCTAAAGCCTATTATTATAAAAATTAATAATAATAGTAGGTGGGACCCCCTTGAACTATTGGAGATTGGATCTGTTCATTTTTTATGTTGTGATGATGTGCGACACGAATTACATGGTTTATGGAAGATTGTTGTTATTGGTTATGATTTGAGCTTATGAAGTGTTGATTCCTTATGTTACTACAACCTATGATATTAATTAATGTCATTGTTGTATGTTCTTATCACACTTGCACAATAAACATTTTAGTGAAATTACATGAAGGGTAGTTTAGGTAAAATACTGTAACAAATGCACAGAAAAGGGACCTAGTTCTGTAGTACTACATGCAAACAATTGGAAGGAAATGAGAAACAATTGCAAAAGGGAAGATTTTAAGGCTATCCTAAACTATACTACATGCATGAAAAGACTTAACGATTATTGTTTAACCCTAGCTAGCAAGTAAATGGATATGCATTTTTTATTGAGTTATGTGGTTAATACACATATGGTATGAAATGTTGGTGGCTCATTTGGCAAGGTGATAGTGCTAATGGTTATGCAATTTTGTTTGAGTTATATAATAAGGAATTGTATATATGATGTGGAGAATGCATTTGGCAAGTAATATGTGTAGATTCCAACGCAAAGTTGATTGATGGTGTTAATGAAGAACTGATTGGCATGTACTAGTGAATTAATGCATTGTGGGTGGAAGCAACGTGCATTTACTGCACGTCACCTTTACTCCTCCCATTAACCACCACCCTAGACAGGCTATGTACTAGTGAATTAATGCATTGTGGGTGGAAGCAACGTTCATTTATTGCACGCCACCTTTACTCCTCCCATTAGCCGCCACCCTAGTCAGGCTATTGTTTGATCTTGTTGTTGGGGCTATGCTCCAAATTCTTAGTAGAGAGGAATCGCTCGGCCAACTCTTGTTTTTAAGGAATTTGATTACAGGTATGTATTTTTTTGTCCATTCGTGACTCTTCTCTGGTTATGAAATGATTACTAGCTCAAGTGTATTGGTTTGTGTTTTCCTAAGTGTTGCAATTGTGTGAAATTGTGTTCTTGAATGAGGAATGGATGTTTCTTCCTGTAATAATATTGAGTTCATGGAAGTTATTGTTCATCCTGGGTGGTAGCTCTCTGTTATCCTGGCTAGTTTAGTTGGAGGGTTTTTGTTTTTTCATGATGGATGGATATCTTCACGCATTGTCTTTAGATCTAGCCTTTGGATTTTATGGGTTTAGTAGTTGGAGGTCCCCTGCGTTATTGTGTTTCACCACCTGTGCGTTTGTTGATTCCACCACTAAGGGGGCATTTTTTTCTTAACTCGACCATGTCTTCACCTCAGTATTGTTTTAGTTTGAACGAAGACATGAGGTTTATACCCTACGTGTGTTAAATAATATTTCTAGGGCGAATGGGAGCCTCACCTTTTTTTTTATGCCCCCCTGACATGGATCATTGATTGTCCATGAGTGAATCATGGCTCTCTGTGTGTGTGCACCATCGGCCTCGAAGGTTTCAAAAACATGGGGAGTTGGCTATGTTCCCCTTGTGTTGGCTACAAAGAAGACCCTTAACCCTCTAGTCTGGAGTTTTATAGAGAAGACTGTCAAGAATTTCAAGTTGCTATGGGTTATTGTGAATTGAATGTATGGTCGATTACTTTGAATACAGACTCGCCCAATTGGTCATATGGTAGTCGTGTTGGGTTGGAATTTGGTTACTTCCTATGTGATAATAATGACAAATCCTACATTGTTATTAGCACCACTCATTTTACACAGTCGTGCTCCTTATGATTAATAATTCAATATTGTTTTAAAGGAGAAGGACATTGACCTAATTTGAATCGATGTGTGGGTAGACTTGTTAGGGAAATTGATTTTACGACCACGGAAAATTGGTTGTTTGGTACACAGTCACTGTTTTTTTCGCACTAATGATTGTTTGAATGTTAGCTAGAATTGGTGAAAATGTTTGACATTGCTCGTGCATGTCGTGTTGTGTGTTTACAAAATTAAATAATGGTCATGGTAACTATGGGTTCTTTTGGGGCCGAATGATTATTGAATCGGATGGTTGTAGAAACTATATCCTTATGATTGTTTGATTGGATAAGCCCGAGTTTTCACAAGCATAGTTGATCACGATTGGACTAAAACAAGTAATATTGTGTTAGGTTGATGACTCAACAGAATCAATTGAGTTATTTTCATGACTGTGTGTTTGGTTTTGTAAAATGGAGATGTTGCATTGTGTTTTGTTTTGGTGGTTGCGTACTGTGTATAGTATGGATATCATGGGTTTCACAGGGTTTTAAGCATGTTTGTTTGTTTGAATCGATCATTTTTTAAGAAGGGAATGTTGTCGAGACCTCGTCGTGTTGGATGGATGACCCAGTTTTTAAGTCACATTGAATTGTTTTTTTATAGTGATAGAATTACATTCCCTGGGCGAATTACCCTATGCATAGCTTGTGCCTAAATGGTGGTTGTTGGTTATATTTTTAAATATCAATTTGGGTGTTGCAATTTGATCTTGATTATTTTGGTTACTGCCTATATATGTTAACGAATATCATTGCATTTAAATGATAGGCTGATTGCAGTGATAGTGACTTCATTGTTAATTTGGAAACATGAATTTTGAGTGTTATTGTGTATTGAAGAAATGCATGGGCAGTGGTCGATTTTGATGGTTAACAGAGTGGAATGGTCACTGTTATAAGATGCAAAGTATATAAATGAAAGGAACAGAATTCCTTTATAGAATGCATATTGTCTTGTGATGGTACTGTATTGGATATTTGATTATGGACAGTGAACTAGTTAAGTACACAATAATTATTATTTGGTCACAATGATTGTTGGCTGGTGCATCTATTTTGTTACAAAATGTTTTATGGATCACTTAATTAATTTCATGAATAGTAATCGTTCTTCTTCTCTTCCATTATTTCATTTTCCACTAATTACAAACACCGTCACCTCCCATATTCATATTTTCACTCCCTGTTCTGAGATTGATTACAGTCAAGAGAATTTTGGTGCCAAGGCAGTTGAAAGTGGTAGTGTCTTATGTGGATTGCAATGATGTTTTATTGGTTTTATTTTCAATTGATTGTTGTTTTCATTGAGCAGTGACCATGTACTTCCCCCCCCCTCATTATATAATTTTTTCTCTCAATACAAACCCCTGACATATCCCATAACCCTTTTTCACCCCTTGCTCATTGATTAACAGTAAAACAATTTGTATGGATTGGATTGCATGAGTTTGATACATTGTTGAGCCAAATCTATTTCATATTTTTAAGAGTTGTCATGTATGGTTATTTAAAAGAATATTTTCTAATTGATCATGCATGCAGGATGAGTTTTTACAGTCGAGGTATTCATGGCCGAGGAAACTGAGGTAGAGGTAATTGGAATTGATGCCCAAGAAGGCCTAGGTTCTCCATACATTCTAACGTTGATTCACAAGAGCTTGGCCAATTGTTTCATGTCGGATTATTCAATTGGATTGGGAAGGGAATAGTCCAAACTAGGCCTGAAAGGCCTCCTTTCCAAGCCCTACAAGCCCCTACAATCCCCATACCTCCTCATGTATCATTACAACCTGAGGTTCCTAAAAATGATGGATGGCGGAATATTGTTCACCCAACAGTCTCCCAACATCGTGGCTGGCCCAAATTGTCCTTTCCTTCTCCTTTGCCTATTAACCCCATTTCCCAAGCTTCCCCTGACCACTTTCTAGTGCAATCCTCCCATGCTAGTAAGATATTGAAAACTAAATCCTACCATGCCCTTGATAAAGGAAAAGCTACTACTATCCCTTCCTCACTCTCCAATGGCTCTGAAAAATCCGTGTCTTCCCAGATGCATTTGAGGGATGATTTTTCCCACGTGATCAATGATATTAGTCATAAAGGATCTGCACAGTGATGCAAGAGCATCTCTCCACATCAATCAACCAACCAACTAGCCCACGTCAACGCATGCATAAATGAAGAGAGGTGCAACCCTCATTTCAAATTTGAATTTGAATGTAATTAATGTTGTAGGCTGTTGAGCCATGGAGCCGTGCCTTTGCGCAGGCATTAGAGTAGATATCCTTGAATGTTTGTAAGGCTGAAATCTAGATCCGATTCTGGGCTAGACATCCCATTCAATGTAATTGAATAGGGTAGGTAGATTGGAGGGAAGATCTCAAAGAGACCCCTCATGTAAAAGATAGGGAGATCTTCTTTGTATTATGAGACAGAGATCAGACAGAGATATAAGTAGTATGCAGAGAGATTTTAGAAGGAGAGGAGACTCCGTTGAAGTTCATGCTCAGAACACCCTTGTAAAAAGAGGCATTCTTATTAATACAAACAGAAGCAGTTTTTCCTGCAAGTATTTATGTGTTGAATGAATGTCTTTATGTGTTGAATGTATGTTGTAGATGTATGTTGTACGTATGCATTTGCAGGGATTGTTTGATTTCAGGGCTAGGGGTCTTTGAGGCTTCACACTAGGAGGGTGTGACAAAACGCTGCGGGTTCTGATAGCCGTGCACAGAGAGTGTATTTCTGAATTCTGCGGGTTTAGACAAAGGCGTGCTAGGAGGGAACAACAGCTGAAATCATCAACTCATAGGAAGACCTCAAGGTTGTTGAACACCTTGGAGGTAGGGCTGTGTATGAGAGACACAGTTGCAGACAGAAACTCTGATGTGAGTTATATAGAGCTCTGCCAAATGGTCATTGAGCATATGCACAGGATGCATTGAGGAAGAACTCTGTTGTGAGTTCAGATAGAAGTCAGAATCACTGAAGATTCTAGACACTCTGCCAAGAGGGCATTGAGTAGGTGACAGAGAGCACAGGAAGAACTCTTTGAGTTCTGGATTTGAAGAATAATCCAGAGAAGGATCTTCACAGGGTTACAGAACACCTTGCAGACTCAGCAAGAGGTTTCTTGAGCGAAGGAGTGCCAGGTGGGCATTAGATTCTCCATCTGAAGGAGAGGAAAAATCATAAATTCCTTAAGAGGTTGAAGCTACAGGAAATCTCAGGATGGATAGCACTTTGTGTGCACAGAGGTTATGTAGAAGTGCAGGAGTCACAGAATCCCTTGAGGATTCAAGAGTAAAGCTCAGGAGGGAGAGCGTTTTCATATACGTAGGCGAGACTCAAGGTAATGAGTTCACAGAGGAGAGGAACAAAGGTTGAGGCCTTTTTCACTTGGAGAATTCTTCTAAGTTTGGGAAGAAAGCGCAAAATCTCAGGAGGAAGCATAGCTGTCATCGGATCAGTCGAAGGGATCTGGACCGTTGAAAGTTTCCATGTCCAGGGAGAAGCGTAGGAGGAGAACATAGGAAGACAAGGTCTGAACCATCAGATCTTAGTCAGAAAAACCGACAGCCGTTGGATCTGTCAGGAGTTGCATGAGGGTTAAGCCTTGTGAACAGAGGCGAAAGTCCCAAAGGAGGAGTTGGCATCAGGATTTCAGACTTTGGGATTTCAGAGGTCTCGAGGACAAGAGGTCGGGACACTCGACAACGAAAGTACTGAAATAGAGAAATAGATATGGACCATCCATTGGAAGGAGGACGTGTGTCATGAGATCACCCACATCGGGGATTCGGACACCAAGACTCACAGAGGTGAGCATTTTGGCTTCGCACCTGGCGAAGTCCTGAAAAGATCATAGCCGTCCATCCATGGAGGACACGTGGCAGAGATCGAGGAACCTGTTGGTATTTCGGCTACAGGGGTTTCAAGTTGAAAGAGGATTTGTGTCACTGGGGGTTGCAAGTCACGAAATCGTGAAATGACAAGGACCATCCATCTGAGGGAGAACGCATGGCAGCAATCCAACATTTTAGGAGATTTTCCAAAAGGAGGCCATTTTGGCAAATCGAAAATCAAGAATTCGGGAGTCCCATTGACAAGAGGTCTATCTCTCATATTTGTAAACCCCGAAATAAGACTATGGTCTTATAAGGAGTGGTCACATGGACTAGGGGCATAGCCAGAGGGGCTAATGTAAGGAAAGCCTTTTCGACAAATCGAAATTTCAGAGATCGGAAGGTTGTGGAGTCAAGGACTTAAGAGATTGGGACACTGAGGGTTCCAAAACCCGAAATTCATGGTCGTGTGCAGAAGACCATGAGGAAAGAAGAAGGACTTGTGGATTGGGAAATTGAGATTCTAGTGAGGAATCAAAGAGCCGCTTCGGCTCAAGGGGAATTTGAACGATCCTAAGAGAGAAATTCAGCCCAAAGGGCAGAAGGGGTCTGCGTCAAGTCTAGTATCAGAGACTTGAATCTTGTCTGTAGATTTCAGGCAGGGGAAGCGAGGAGAAGGCAAAGGAAGACAGAGCACTGGAGACTCTGTGATGATTGTTTACAGGTAGGAAACAATCAAGAAGATAGTCAAGAGGACTGTAGGAGAAGCTAAAGCACTTAGGGGTGCAGAGTGACAACAGTAGATTTGCCAGGAGGGAAGATAGACAACAAGATGGCTATTGAAGGGCATAGATATGCTGGAAGGAAAGACCTAGAGCTGATGAGCAAAGCATAAATAGATGAAGAGCTCACTGATATAAGTGCAGAGATAGAAAAGATTGCATTGCGGATGCAGTAGAATGCTAAGTTGCGATGGATATATGAATGGCCCATGAGGAAGCCGAAGGTAAAATGGCCAGTCAAGGAGTTGATGGCTAGAAGACAGCGTAGGATGTTAAGAGGATGGTTGAGGCATGCTGAAAACCTCGATGGACCAGAGGAGATGGTTCAGGTATGTGAACCAGAGACTGGGAGAAACCTTGGTGATGAAGATGAATTGGGATCAATTGAATATCTCAAGGACTGCTAGGAGGGAAGCCCAGAAATTCCCAATTTCTAGGAGGGCAAGGAGTTGAGGTCATTGTGGGATCTCACAGACTATCATGAGGACAGCCAGGGAATTTCACATTGCCAGGAGGGAAATGAGACGAGGTCACTGTGGGATCTCATGGACTGCCAGGAGGGAAGCAGGAAAATCCCAATTTTCCAGGTGTTATCGGACTAATCGGTAGGTGCAGACACTAATATATCTCCCTAGATCCACCTGGATCTAGAACAAAACAGGACATGACATGACTCATTCCCTAAGTTACAACCATTAAATTAGCTAGTAAGGAGGAACAAGTGACATACCTTTGTATCACTTCCTTAGGTCTCTGTTGCTCCTGCTTCGCTCCGATTCTCTCATGAGTCCAAGACCAAGACGACATAAACCAACCAAAGTGAATATAGAAAAATGTATTCAATCGTCAACTTATGTGTATGATCAAGGAATTCCACAATAAAGTAAGAATGAATTTATGGGAAAAGGACATGCCACTGTATCATATTAATTGAAAGTAGAAGATACAACTTGATCACCTTAATGTCACAAGCTTCCTTTCGGTGACTCTTGGTTCCAATAAACACACTTGCTCTGTCTTTGCATGAAGAATATCTAATTCCTCTTGATAGACCTACTAGAGTCTCCAAGCTTCTGTTCAAGCTGGGTTCATCACACAATTCCTTCACCAATTCTTCAATTAATCTTGCTTAACCTTTTCCATGAGAATCATTTCAATATATAGGAGAGGGTGAGATGGTTACATGGATGAGAATGATCCCACCAAATTAGGGAAGCCAGTAAAATGACAACCATACGAATGCCAACCCATTTTCTAGAAGATTCCCTTCTAGAACCCTCGAGACTTCTCCCCTTTTCCAAGATTTAAAACAAGTTTGCACCCTGTGTATAGAGCACATTGCGAGAGGTTCACACCCTAGATGAAGGTGGCCCACGAGAATGGGTCGTTCTCGTACCCTAGGCTATAAGCAGCCTGCGAACTCACTTCGAAAATATGTTTTCTGGAAGGAGATAAATGTCACTTTTCTCAGGAGAAAGTTCTTGTTGGGAACCTGAGTACACCATTGTTAATACATCACCAAGATGACCAAAATCATGTGTAACAGAATTCCCCCGAAAGTATGAGGCTGGAATCAGTGACAACTGAAATACTTTGTAAACTGCGTGTGTGTGTCGAAAACTAGGAACGCACCTAATCGGAAACCTGCAAACAACCAAGCATCTGTAGAATATCATACTAGTTCCAAGGTAGGCATTCCCATACTCAGATCATGGATAGATGACATCATAAACATAGGTCATGGCCACCAATAATACACCATGGATCCATGCCGTCAAAATATCGCATAGCCACCAAGAATACACTGTGGATCCATGCAAGAAGTTTCAAATTAAGACGACATAGCGATGAGACATACAAAGTGGATCTATGTGTCAACAAATTATACATATTCCATCGCATTCTAGAACAAAGAGATGAGACCCAGGGTCTTCAACCCCGTCACCTGAAAGTACGAATCTAACCATGTGATTACATGTGCTGAAGTCGAACATGGTAGAAACCACTTGATTACCGGTCATTGATGAAACCATTAACAAGTGCGAGGGAAATCACCATTAATGTCAATGACTCCCAAGGTACGCTAGTACAATCCACCAAATGTGAATAAATGAGTTGAGGTAGAAGATTCGACAGAATATATTGATCAAGGGTCCATGATGAAAACCCATCGTCGAAAGCGAGGAAACCTGCCATTGAGGCATGCAAGTTCCAAGGTACCAAATAATTTCTAAGTCTTGTTTCCGGATAATGAGCTGGAGTCGACGGAACAAAACTCATCACAAGAGGGCCTTGATGTATCCCCCATCAATGACATGAAATGAGTAACAGATTTTGAAGGTGAAACAGAGTATGATGTAAGTTGGACTGGACACAGGGAAGGCCGACATGGAGAGAATGGACAACTGCAGATGGCCGACTCAATTTCAGATGAACGTCTCTTGAACATATGAATGACACGACCAATGATTCGGCAACACTGACTCAGAGATGACTCAGGATATGACCTTGTAGCAAGTCGAATGAGAGACAAATGGATTTCCCAAATTGGATTCAGATAATGAATAGGGGGGGTGTCATGTTCAAGAGAAACACTTACTGCCAATAATATGAATACAAAAACAATCCCTTTCCCAAAATTTCCCCCACCATTTCTGGCGAGTACCTCTTTATTTTTACGCAAGCTTGAGGAGGATAACATATGCTTGTTAATGTAATCTCATCCTTTGGATGAGTCCTTCGAAGTATGTTTAACGAACCCTAGGAAGGAGTGGTTTGGTCCCATTACGGGTCTTTCAATGTTTGTTTAACAAGTCCAAAGATAGAAAACTCAAAGGTTTTTCATGATTATAGAGTCTGGAAAAACACTTAAAAGAGAACTCTCTTAGTTCCTTTTTCGTAAAATAGTATGATGAGACTGAAAAAGAGATAAATTATCGCCCAATAGAGGCTTTCTTCAAATACTTTAACGGGCATGAAAATAGCAAGGTTGCTCGTCAATATTTTCATGTTTAGAGAGTCTAAAAAGAGCTTAAAGAGGACTCCAGGGGGTTCATTTTTCGTATAACCTTGTTGAGCCCGAAAAAGTGATAAAAGTGTGCTCAATCACGTTCTCATGTATTTTTGAGTGTGAGAACGGACAAAGACCAAGCTCGAGGCTTTGTGCAAAAAACCATAAAAAACAACTTAAACATGCGATGAAAAAGAGAAAATATCAGTATCCCTGTGTATGGATGTCGAATTCGTCATGTCTACAAAAAGTCACACTCATAGGGGTATTAGGCATTAGGTTTAATAAATAAAATAATTATAAAAACCAATAAAAATGGTAAAAAAGTAAATATAGGAGGGTAAAAGTTCTTTTTACCATAGTCATTGTAACTTTGCCAAGTTTTTAGCCCAAAACCCCTCTTTTGCCTTTGAATTTCGGTGCTCGATTGTGGAAGGTACGAACAACCATTTGGCGAACCGTCTCCGGCAGTGAGGTAAGCTCCTTGTCTTCTATCTTTTGATGGTTCAATTTTTAAATTTCATTGGTAAATTTCAAGTTTTTGAGCCATTTTTAGGGCTCAAATTTGTGCTCAGGCATTCTCGCAGGCTAGCCACATGGGACCAAGTCTTGAAGAGAGTTTCTGACCTTCTTATTATGTTTCTTATGCAGGCATTTGGCTATCACCATGGTTCTGGAATGGAGAGAAAGAGAGAATGAAGAAGATGATGCTATTTCTAGGAATAACCCGGGCACCATTGTCGCTTTGCAAGACTGTGGTATCTTGAAATTATTTCGGATCCCAGGTATGAGGGCCCAAGTCATCCTGTTGGAGTACCTCATTCATATGTGGGATGTGGACCAACAAGTATTCCACGTAGGGGTCCACACATTGTCCTTGGATATCGAGGACATTTATTTCTTGATAGGGCTGTCACGGCGTGGATACCACGCTAGCTTGACTGGTAGTTGAGGTGGTGGGCTGCCTATGAGTGAATATTGTTGTTTGTACTATGTTCTAGAGGTGGAAAGAAGCAAAGGAAAATTGGCCATTTGGGGGGTCCAGGATTTGACCCTTCGCACTATTTTTTTCACCATTTCTCGTATGGTTGGGAGCACTTCTCCACACATGGCTCTCTAGAGCTACTTTCAGTACGCTATAGAGTGTACTGAGCCTCGGGTTTTTAACTGGGTAGACGTAGTGCTTCATAGCATGAAGAGGCAGTTGACCAAATGTAGGAGAGGCGACCTGAAGGAATTTGGGTATGGGTCATTGTTGGTGTCCTTCTTTCTTGAGAGGGTGCCCCTGCTGAGGTTGCAGGTTGAGTGGGGTTTACCAGCTCTAGAGGATCCGAGGATTCTGAGGTGGTGTAACCTCATGGCCCGACATGTAGCTGGACCCATCATCAAATACAATGATTCCTTCTTTGACTGGTTGCGACCACAGATGCTGGTGGTCGATGATTATGCCTATGCTGGGTTGGACTTCCGAGGAGATCCAAACTTGGCCCTGCCCAAGGGTGCTCAATGGGGAGATATTGGTAAGAAGTACACATTTTTTTCTTTTTAAATGTTTTTGTGAATTTTATCATATGCAAATGTTTTTATGCTCATCCAAGGTCTAATTACAAAAATTCTTTTTTGATGGAACAGACGTGGGGCCTTATCGACCTCCGGGTACTTATCCTATTCAGCAACGAGGAGAGGTGGCTCCAGTGCCACGATGGGACACTAAAGATTATAAGGCAGTGGAACAAAACTTAAAGGGTTTGACTGCAAACATTCTAGACATGCCTCTTGGAGAGGTTCTGCGACGTTATCAATGTCATACGGTGGGGGTGTTAGAGTCTGTTGGCCGACTGCTTCGTAGGGTTTCACAGGCAGTCATGTGTTACCGTGAATGTCATCCATGACGTCACTTTGTAGAAGCTATGAGCTTCATATTTTGAAATTTTGGTCCTTGGACATAACTTTTTTGTAAAAAACATTTTGATCGTTATATATACATGCAACTTCTACCGGCTTATCTTGTGTTGTGTGATACTTGTGATGTGATTGATTTATAAATGACCCAAATGTATGTCTAATACATAATTAGCTAATGCATCAGTTAATGTATTTAGACATCTAGGAATATGTTGATACTCAATATAATCAAGATAACGTTTCAAGAGGCGAATTCGCAAATATACCCGTAACAAAGTAGGACTTCGAATAGCATAGACATTACTTAACTCTAGTACTACGAGCTGCGAATCGAGTCACACAACCAAGTGATGGATACCAAGCGAGATAGAATTAATCAATAATTCGATAACGACGCTATACTCTACAATATTGTTGGTCGCACAGCCGAGGCACACACCTCGTAGAGTGATAAGTTTGTTTGTAGGGGTGTAAATTGCCCACATGGAAGAAGAAAGGTTCTAAGTACTATGGCTAGCGCCATTAGCGAATCCAATGTGGGATAGCAAAGAATCTGACATCTGGAAATCAAACACAATGTCACATAAGGGTAGAGACTAGATAACGAAAAAATCATACTATAGTAACACACAAGAAGTATGATACAATAAAATACAAGTACTCGTGCACAGGTGATCTTATGCATAATACTTCTTAAAGTACAACTGATTTCTGGGTTCACTCAAAGGGATACCATTGTAATATACTAACTCGTGAGATCCTTTCTCCAAAACTCGTCTAACGATATAAGGACCTCGCCACATGGCTTCGAATTTTCTATCTCCTAGCATATCTCGATCTTATTCGTAGAGGAGAACCAGATCTCCTATGGAGAAAACGCGAGGCTTGACATGTTTGTCGTATTGGGCCTTGACACATTTCTTCTGGGCTTCTATGACTAGGGTAGCGTCACATCAAGTTTCATCTAATCACATGAGATACAACAGACGTTCTTCCTCAGCATAAGTGTTTGGTAGGAGTTCGATGGCTAGTTTTAAGGAGGGTATCTCACATTCAATCGGGAGGATAGATTCTATACCATAGACTAACCGGAAAGGTGTAAACCCAGTAGCGGACTTAACGGACGTCCGTTAAGCCCACAATGCTGAAAACAACATTGTGTGCCAACTTGTTTTGTGAATCCCTATCATTCGTCGAAGCATGGTTATGAGAACTTTATTAATCACTTCGACTTGGCTGTTGGCTTGTGGGTAATTGGGCGTTGAGTTTTCATGGTGAAGACACAACTTTTTGGTGAGTTTGGACATCATGAAGTTTCTAAAATGGCTACCGTGATCAGTGACAATAGCCCGAGGGACACCAAAACGAGCTATGATGTGATTGAAAATGAATAATACTGCGGTCTTTCCAGTATTGTCAAATGTCGGCATCGCCTCG
This sequence comes from Picea engelmannii, assembly GCA_009831015.1. Taxonomy (NCBI): domain Eukaryota; kingdom Viridiplantae; phylum Streptophyta; class Pinopsida; order Pinales; family Pinaceae; genus Picea; species Picea engelmannii. The sequence goes on from ML779814.1 coordinate 796,108, forward strand.
GCCCATTTCGTAAAATAATCTACGACTACAATAATGTATCCATGCCCCCCAAACGAGTGGGGGTGACATGTCATGAAATCGATGCCCCATTTCATAAAGGGACCGATGGAGACCACAGGGTGAAGAGGAGCAAGATGTGACCATATCTTATGATTATAGGTCTGGCAAGCGTGGCATTTTTGGACGACGATTATGCAATCGTTAAATAAAGAAGGCCAAAAATACCCTGCTCATAAGATCTTCTGGGCAGTAGAATATCCAGACATATGACCACCACAGGCTCCATAATGGCAGTCATTTAAGGATTTCTTGGCTTCGTCAAACGTGAGGCAGCATCAAAAAACTGAGTCAATCCCACGATGATAAAGAGTATCCCCGAGGATAATATATTGACAGGCTTGGTAGCATATTCGACACCGGTTAGTACTGGACAAATGGGGCCGGAAATTCCAGGTTTGGAGATATATGATGATATCGCTGTACCAAATATTATAGGAACTAATTAGGAAAAGGGATTCATCAGGTAATGAATCGGCTGCTACGTTTTCCTTTTCAGAGTAGGGAAAGTCGCATATCAACTCAGCAAACACTAAGGACTTCTTGGACTTAGCTTGTTTGAATTCCAAGTCAAACTCTTGGAGTATCACGCTCCATTTGGAGTATTTTCCCCCTAGTAATTGACGCGTGAGAATATGTTGCATAGGGTTGCAGTTAGAAATTACCGTAGTCTTGCGAGAGAGGATATAGTGCCGAAAACGTTGAATTGCTTGGATGGTGGCCAAGGCCAGTTTTTTGACATGTAAATACTTGGTTTCGTAGGCGTTAGAATTTGACTCAAGTAATAGATAACATATTTGTCATGAGAATCATCCTCTTGGATGAGAACCATAACAATGGTGTAAGCCGAGGCTGCGAGGTAGACAAAATAATCGCGACTATAATCGGGGGGGAAGAGAAGTGGAGCGCGTGTCAGGGACAGTTTCAAAGATTTGAAGGCTTTGTTTGTGATGGTATCCCATACGAACTCAGACCCCTTTTTGCGTAGTCACGTAAATCCAAGAGTTATCTCGACATAGTTTGGGATGAAACGACGAAGAAAGTTTTCTTTCCCTTGCAAACTTTTTAAGTGGCGAAGTGTAGAAGGGGGGAGATTGAGAATATCCTCGACCTTTAAAGGATCTACCTTGATCCCTTGACGTGAAATAATAAAGCCTATAAGTCAGCTGGATTCCACGCAGAAAACGCATTTGTGAGGATTCAAGCGTATATGGTAAAACCGACAGCGGAGGAAAATGGCTCGGAGGTGGATTGGATGATCAACCCGATGCATGGAATGAGTGGGTAAGTCATCAATATATGGCTACATGATGTGCTTGATATCATGGAAGGAATAAGACATAGCATGTTGAAAATTTGTGCCAGCATTCTTGAGACCGAAAGGAAGTTTCTGATAGGCGAAAGTGCCCCAAGGACAAATGAAAGTGGTTTTGTGTTGATCCTCGGGAACAATATTGATTTGATTATATTCGGAGAAACCATCCATCAGAGAGAAGATTTTTCTCTTCTGGTGCAATCGTCGACAATCTGATCGATGAAGGGGGTAGGAAAGTTGTCTTTAGGACAAGCTTTGTTAATATCCCTATAATCAACGCATACACAGATTGTTCCTTGTTTCTTGTCGATCGGGACAAGATTGGAAACCTAGTCGGTGAGGGACACTGGGTAAATAAAGCCGGCTTTGAGAAGTTTCTTGACTTCAAGCTTAATAGCGGTCGCTTTACGTGGGTGAAATGGATGAAGGCGTTTCCAGACAGGTTTAGCATCTGGGTAAGTCTTGATCTCATGTATCACAATGTTGGGGTCGATACCCAACATTTCTTCATAGCTCCAGGCGAAGATGTCACAAAATTCTTTGAAAAGTGACTTGTAGGTGAGGATTTCATCCAGGGAACACAAAGCTCTAATATTCACATTTTTGACAATTCCAGGTTTGATGGATATGTTAAGGGGAATAGTGGGTGAGATATTTCTTAATTTCCCTTCGAAAAACACATCGTGTGTGGACTAGGGAATGGTTGAAATGACGACAACGGTCGACGGGGTCGAGATCCGTTGGTAGCTCTTGATGGTGTGTTGTTCCAGGAAGAGGATGGAATGATGATGTCCATCATTCCAGGGGGTCTCTTCCATGACAGACATAATCATATTGTCCATGGGAAAAATGATGCGGAAAGGATCTGGAGATAACTCACCAAGAGAGGGGGTATAAGGGGTTGCCGATTGAATGGCCTGATAGGCAGATTTGATCGAACTCAAAGGAATTTCATCGCCGTAACGAAGATGATCGCCGGGGTCAGGTACCATCCATGGGTCGTGAGACGCAGGGGTTCGGTGGATCGAGATAGATATCATGTTGATCGAAGTGATAGACGAGTGTGGAACACCGGGTGGTGGAATGGGGAAGGTACCCATTAATGAAGAGTCTTTGAGAATACCTACACCGACGTTCTCATAACCCGGTGAGGTTTTAGCGATGAATGGTATGTTTCCAGTATGCATATCCGAGTTAAAGAAGGCTAATTGGTCGACAGTAATTACCTTTCCTTGATGTGGGAAACGTACAACATGAAAAAGCGTCGACACAACTGCGAGCATGGAATCGATCCAGCTACAACCAAGTAGAAGATTGTAATCGAGAGGAGCGTCAAAGACTTCCACTTCGACTTGGACCGTTTTTCCTTCTAGCATGACTGGCAACGAAGGAAGGACACCGTAAGGATTAAAACCGGAGCCATTGAAGGCTTTCAATGTGTTATGGGATTCAGTCAAAGAGGGAGAGCCGATGTCTTTCCAGCAGGTAACAAACATGACACACGTCAAGGCACCATTGTCGATAATGCTTCTACAAATTTTTTTGTTCAAGACAATCACTTGGATTTGGAATGCGAGTTGAGGGGGTAACCTTGGAATGTGATCTTCCAAGTCAAAAATTATTAAATTTGAATCCGTCGGGTCGATCCCACCGATAGCTTTCAACAGTGCCTTCCATTTTGTGGGACAAATTTGGAGGACTTCGAGGGATGACATCGCGAAAGGTGCTTGGGCTAGATCTTCAAAAATGCTATAGTTCTGGGCAGCACGAGCATGAGGATTGAAAGTCGATTTCTGAACGATGCCCTTCGGAGGGGGGCGAAGAACTATGTCAAGGCTCGACCATTCGATATGAAGAGGACCATTTGTAGGTGGAGTCGTAAGAGATGGTTGGACCAATGAAGGAGGTATATCGTCAACCTTCTCTTTAGAGGGAGAATAATCTTTGGCTCGAGTGGTAAGTGCGATGTCATTCTTCTTTGAATCGACAGTACACATTAATACGTAAGACGTAGTAGAAGGGGAAGGTTGGTCATGAATGACCAATTGGACCTGCTGTTGAGAGGGGAAGGGTTGGGACAAAACGTCCAGAGTGGGTGGTTTCGGGGCCCCTTGAAGGAACTTAGTAACTTCGACACGTCGTGTACAATACTTTGTGTAGTGATCATCACCACAGATAAGACAGGGGTATCGGGGTTTTTGCTTATCCCTATCGTCAATAGGTGGAGTTTTGGTTTTCTCTGCTTGCGAAGTATTTTTTTCCTCTTTATTCTTACCCTTTCCTTTTCTGGATTTGTTTTTACCAGCTGGGGTAGATTGAACTGCATTTACCTCAGAAGTCTTGCCGATGGGAGGGGTAGGAGACAGAGAATTTTGAACATTAGAAGAAGTGGGTTTGGGGTTGGTGCTTGAGGCGGAATGTGGTTGGACATGGAAAGTGCCAATAACACCATCGACTGCATGAGAAGCAGCTGGAGTAGTTGAAGTGGTGGAAGTGGAAGGACGAGGTGCATCAGGGAGTAAATCGTAAAGAGTACCCGTTTGTGAATAAACAAGGTCAAGGTATTGAGCATGAATTATGGCCTATTCTTCCGTGACAACTCCACCCATAGTGATGTCATGACTGATTTCGTTCACAAATGACTTTGTGAACCATTCTGCCAGCAACTGATCAGGAAGTTTGAGTTTGATGAGACGTCGTCTCCATCACCACTCATGAATGTGATTGGATATATGAGTGGCTTTGTTTTGTTTGAAAGAACTCAAAATCTCGGTCCCCGTCTCATAACGGATCAGTAACTGGTAGTGGGTGAGGAAAGCCATAGATAGGGTGTTGAAGTCGATGAAGAAACCTCGTGGTAATTCTATGTACCACTTCACAGCAGAACCTGTGAGAGTTCTTTGAAAAAGACATAAACGAATAGAGTCATCCATCAAGGAGTTGGATGAGCATCAGAGGTGAAATGTCATGACATGATTGTTTGGGTCCTCTCCCGCTTTTCCATCGAATTTAGGGATGTCAGATGGTAGCTTGGTAGGTATAGCAGGCCATTGGGGAGAGTGATGGATTGGATGATTTAAAATCCTCGACAAATCTGGGAGGTCAAAAGTGGCCAGGAAGGGTAACTGTCTATTCACATGCAGGTACTCGTGGCTTTGGGAAGGGAGTCTCGTCGGCAAACTAGTGGGACCATAAGCAGTTTTCATATAATGCGAAGACCCAGGCAGATTCGGTGGTTGTTGTAGAGGAAAGTAGCTCATGGGATTGTATCCTTGAATAGGGATGTGAGTTTGAGCATTCGAGCCCCAAATAGGATTGGATGTACCTGGATATGGTTGGCTGATAATAGGGGGTATAACAGATGTAGCCAGAAGCTGTTGCCCCCCAGTCGATTGAGGATTATGTTATATCAGATGGTTCCAATACTGGGCCAAGGATGGAGGTATATTTTGTCCATAGGGTGGGGTCAGTGTGGGTTGTCCTCCAATCAGGGGTTGAGTCCCAATTGGGGGTTGTGTTCCAATTGGTATTTGTGTTCCAATAGGAATTTTCCCTACAAGGGGGGGTTGAGTCAAACCTCCTTGGTGAAATTGGCCACCAACAGGAATCTCGTAATTTGGTGTGAACGATGGAATGGTTCCACTAACGGAGGATGGAAAAAGTCTTCCAAAAGAGGGTTGAGGAAGTGTCAAAATGAAACCGAGAGGAGAGTGCCCAGAAGAAGAGGGACCACTAGGAGTTCTGGATGGAGTTTGCATAGGAGTAGGAATAGAAGCATTCAATGCATGGTATCTAGGTGGAAGTGTAGGGGTGACACTGGGCGAGAGCAGTGTGCCAATGGGGGCTTGACTGTCATTGTAATCCCAGTGTGAATACTCGTAGTATCTATGTAATAGACCATTTGTAAAGGGAGGGTCAAGATGTGGTCGCCTCACGGAGCTTCTATACTAGGAAAATAATAAGCAGTGGTAAAAGGTACTGCATCTGGGTTGGAAGTTTCGGGGAACGCAGGTCAGACGGTGATATCAATGCCTGCTCCTGAGCCAAAGAGATCCCATCTAAAAACGCCAGTAGACCAAAAAGGATCTTATCCCTCAGGTCCTGGAAAAGGTCCAGTCAGTGATCTAGAAGACAAAACAACTAAGTCTCCGGAAGAATTCACTCGCATAATACGTTTCTCAGAATCGAGGTGAAGTTGAAATTCCTCTCGAGAATTGGTAATTCAGAACCATTCTAGAGAGTCAATTCTTTCTACTTGTGGAGTGGTGACGTCTTGGACTTCACTCTATTGAGGAGAGCCCTCTGGTGAGCTTGTAGGCAGGGGTTGAGAACCTTCCATATTTTTTGGAGGTAAGCCCTGCATTCTACGTGAACGACGTGGAGGGTCTATTATGAACAAGTTACAAACTTATGAAGAAAATCCTATGGTCAACTTGGGTAAACAAATAGCATGCGCTAGTAAATAGAATCTAGGAAACAAAACCAAGCAAACAAGATCTTCTAATTTCGAAGTTACTAGTTGGTGATGAAATCCAACATCACAACAACGAGATGAGAAGGGGCTGGGCTAGGGTGGAAAAGTTACGTTGACGACCTGCTTAACGGACTTACACCCTGGTGCAAGCTCCCACACATAATCGTGGGTATACCCTCCAAGGAGCCCGAGTGAGTTTGGCCAATGTCGATTCTAGGTACCGTGAAGACTTTCCCCTTCACATTCACCTTGTGTAAGATCCTAATAAGATAGGCCACCAAGGTTACCACCGACAACAATAAATCCTGGGGGGACAGTCGACAGTCTGATCCACACACAAGGGCAGGGTATCTAGCCCGAAATCAACTTGAGAGGCTTCCACTCATCATTGGTCATATACCTCCAAGTGACCCCCATAATATGTGAAATCTCTACACCGATATCAATAAAGCAGGGTGAGTAACTCTGTCAATATCAATGCGACCTAGGGTTTGACCCTTGTGTGAGAAGGGATTCCTAGGACAAAATGTTGTAAATGGAATTTGACACTCCTTAACACAAGATGCTATTGTGTGTTTTGTGCTTTGGAGAGTGTATCTCTCTGCCTATTCCAAATCTCTATCCTAGATAATTGTTGGTGTAATAGAGCCCTAGAAAAGAGTTACTAGTTAAATTTTAAAATCGCGCAATATTATTAAGGGCTATTGTTACTCAAAGAAAATGGAGATGAAACCGATGTTGTGTGAGACTCTGACCCAACAATGCAAATATAGGAATGAAAGATATCAATTTTTATTCGATGAATCCTATGTACAGGAGGGAAAGAGAAGTTTTTCAGAACAATATTGAACTACGATATGCAATCTTCTTTAAAATGAAATCTTCAACGAATCACGTGACAATGACAATTCTCTATTTGTTCTGTTTCAACAATTGATTTCCAATATTTTCAAAATGAAAATTCTTTTAAAAAGAAAAATGTTTTTTACTTTTCAAAAAGATCTACACCATGGTGGTGAAAGTAAGGAAAACCAATAACTAACGAATAAGCAATAAACAAAACCCAAACCAATCTTTCAATGGAGACAAAAAGACAAGCAGACAAAACTAGTCTTTTCAATTGCATGAGAACAATGATTTTCCAAATAATGAGAAAATGAGAAAGACAAACAGTCCCAACTTTCAAACTGATCACTGGCTCCTAACCAAACAAGTACTCTGATTCTAGGATCAGAGATTATATCCTTGCTAAGAAAAGTCAAGAGATGAGAGTTGAGAAAAAGATAGACAAGAAAAGCCTTTGATTTTCGAAGACTGATCATGCACAAAATATGAAGTCAAGAAACAATCAACCAGTGGTCCAAGAAGTTCTTTTCAGACACCTATATAGATCTAGGCATCTGAGCATACCAAAACCTTAAATCCAATTTTTTTTTAAAATGGGTTCGCAGGGTATCAATAATGTACAGTGAGAGAATGGGGCATTCTCGTAGGCTGGCTTCAAGTAGAGTGCGATAATATCGCGCTGGAATGAAAGGCAGAGTGAGAACTCAAGGGGTTCTCGCAGGCCACTGAGGGGTTCAGTGCGAGAAGGCCTAAAACTAGGCAAAAATTTGGAAAAAGACAAAAAATTTGAAGGGACTTCTGGAACCAGAGATTCTGTTAGAGTTTCCTGAAGACTCAGAGATTGATAGAAATGAAGAAAGGTAAGGCAAGAGAAAATGTCCAAGGAAAAACACCAAAAACCACTAAAAAATGGGTTGCATCCCCAGTGGAATCACCAATTTTGTTATCGGACTAATCGATAGGTGTAGACACTAACAGATCTCCCTAGATCCACCTGGATCTAGAACAAAATAGGAGAGGACATGACTCTTTCCCTAAGTTACGACCATTAAATTAGCTAGTAAGGAGGAACAAGTGACATACCTTTGTATCGCTTCCTTAGGTCTCTGTTTCTCCCACTTCGCTCCGGTGCTCTCGTGAGGCCAAGACCAAGATGACACAAACCAACCAAAGTGAAGATAGCAAAATGTATTCAATCATCGACTTATGTGTATGATCAAGGAATTACACAATAAAGTAAGAATGACTTTATGGGAAAAGGACATGCCACTGTATCATATTAATTGAAAGTAGAAGATACAACCTGATCGCCTTGATGTCGTAAGCTTCCTTTCGGTGACTCTTGGTTCGAACACACACACTTTCTCTGTATTTACATGAAGAAGATCCAATTCCTCTTGATAGACCTACTAGAGTGTCCAAGCTTCTGTTCAAGCTGGGTTCTTCACACAATTCCTTCACCAATTCTTCAATTAATCTTGCTTAACCTTTTCCATGAGAATCCTTTCCATATATAGGAGAGGGTGAGATGGTTACATGGATGAGAATGATCCCACCAAATCAGGGAAGACAGTAAAATGATAACCATACGAATGCCAACCCATTTTCTAGAAGATTCCCTTCTAGAACCCTCGAGACTTATCCCCTTTTCCAAGCTTGAAAACAAGTTTGTACCCTATTTATAGAGCATAGTGTAGGAGGTTCGCACCCTAGATGAAGGTGGCTTGCGAGAATGGGTCATTCTCGCACCCTAGGCTATAAGCAGCCTGCGAACTCACTTTTAAAATATGTTTTCTAGAAGGAGAAAATGCCACTTTTCTCAGGAGAAAGTTCTTGTTGGGAACCTTAGTACACCATTGTTAATACATCACCAAGATGACCAAAATCATGTGTAACATCACGTGGGCATGGGAATAGAGATGAGGCTATCTGAGAGTCTCATGGACTCAGAGGTGAGTTTGAATCAGCCCAAGGATCTGATAGAGCAGATGATCTTAGAGATGGAGTTGGATCAACAGATGCAACTGATAGAGAAGGAAGATCAGAGGAATCTTCAAATGATTGGAGGAATTCAAATATTCCTACCACATAGCCCAGTTGAGGCAAGGATTTGTGTTTCTGATGGAAAAGCAACAATAGTAGGAGAAAGATAGCCAGCTGTGACTATTAGGGAAGAAGAATTAGAGCAGACATTAGAGACTGCCCAAGCAGGGGAAGAAGATGAGCATTCTGAGGAGTGGCTCAATATTTTCAGCCAAGAAGCTGAAAAGAATGTAGCGTTGGAGATTGTAGAAGATGAAGAAGAAGGTGCAGACAACATTAGCTTTGCTGATCTGTGTGAATAGATTGAAGTTGTGGAGAGAAGGGTGATAGTGCAGGGAATGCACATCCAACAAGTGAGGTTGGAAGCAGATGAAGAAGATGACATGGGAGATCATGATGATCTGCCCATCTGCAAAAAGAAAATGCAGCTGAGAAGACTGCGTCAATAGGGCCAGCCATTTTAGCAGCTGGATGAGGTGATAGAAGACATCAGAAGGCTGATGTTGAGATTAGCAGAGACTACTAGCAAGGAGAAGCTAGGCAGAAAGGAAGCAGCAACGCAGCAACAGTAGCAGAGAGATGGAGCAGATGAACAACTCTAGAAAATTTTTTGGGATCCAAAAGGATTTCAATAGCTGAGATGGGAAGCTCATGAGTAGGAGCTCATGAATTTTGCAGCTGAGGAGCATGATGCAGGAGCATCTCTCCACATCAATCAGCCAACCAGCCAAACCACATCAGTGTATGCATTAAATGAGGAGAGGCGCAACCCTCATTTCAAATTTGAATTTGAATGTAATTAATGTTGTAAGATGTTGAGCCATGGAGCCGTGCCTTTGTGCAGGCATTAGAGTAGATAGCCTTGAATGTTTGTAAGGTTTAAATCTAGATCCGATTATGGACTAGATAGCCCATTCAATGTAATTGAATAGGGTAGGTAGATTGGAGGGAAGAGCTCAAAGAGACCCCTCATGTAAAAGATAGGGAGATCTTCTTTGTATTATGAGACAGAGATCAGACAAAGCTAGAAGTAGTATGTAGAGAGATTTGAGAAGGAGACGAGACTCTGTTGAAGTTCGTGCTCAGAACACCGTTGTAAAAAGAGGCATTCTTATTAATACAAACAGAAGCAGTTTTTCCTGCAAGTATTTATGTGTTGAATGAATGTCTTTATGTGTTCAATGTATGTTGTAGATGTATGTTGTAGGTATGCATTTGTAGGGATTGTTTGATTTCAGGGATAGAGGTCTTTGAGGCTTCACACCAGGAGGGTGTGATAGAACACTGCGGGTTCTGGTAGCCGTGCACAGAGAGTGAATTTCTGAATTCTGTGGGTTCAGACAAAGGCATGCCAAGAGGGCACAACAACTCAAATCATCAACTGAGAGGAAGACCTCAAGGTTGATGAACACCTTGGAGGTAGGGATATGTATGAGAGACACAGTTGTAGACAAAAACTCTGTTGTGAGTTCTGTAGAGATCTGCCAAGTGGGAATTGAGCATATGCACATGATGCATTGAGGAAGAACTCTGTTGTGAGTTCAGACAGAAGTCAGAATCACTGAAAATTCTAGACACTCTGCCAAGAGAGAATTGAGTAGGTGACAGAGAGCACAGGAAGAACTCTTTGAGTTCTGGATTTGAAGAAGAATACAAAGAAAGATCCTCACAGGGTTACTGAACACCCTGCAGACTCAGCAAGATGTTGCTTGAGTGAAGGAGTGCCAGGTGGGCATCAGATTCTCCATCTGAAGGAGAGGAAATGTTAGGATATTTAGACACTTAGGAGTTAGTTAATATCTACTTGGTCTAATATGTCATTAGGTAAAAGTGTGCTTCTTTAGTATGCATTAGTATGCATTTGTAGTTAGGAAATCCGACGGTCACGATATGTTCTCGACATAGAGTGATACGACGGTTCATACTCTCCTCGATCTTAACGGCCATTGATCCATGGCTTAAGACACGATTGGTCCATGATCTCTATTTAAAGAGCATGGAGGGTCATTTTCCGATGATCGATTGTGAGAAACTCTCTTGTAAAATCTCTCTGTAATCTTTTTCTTTGCATTAATAAACTGCTCCAAGTGGTCGCGTTGGTTGGGGCCGTGGATGTTTCCCCGTAGGGGTTTTACCACGTGAAAACATCGGTGTGTTGATCTTTGATATGGTTATGTGAGTGGTTACTGAAGGTGTTCTTCCTCTGTTGGAATACCTGTGTTGTCGAACATGGTATCAGAGCTTGTTTGAAGACCCGCTCCTGTTGTAGATCGAGATCGTGAAGCCGAGTTGCCTCATCTCCATTTTCTAGAATTTATGTACATTTTTGGGCTGAGAAGACTGTTCCATTGCGTCCGGAGCACTCGTTTCATTCAGGAACGTTTTTCGTTTCACTCGAAAAGGTTTCCGTTTGCCCAAGATACGGCCATTACAGTCAGATCCGGAGGTATAAAGTCTGAATACGCATTTTTTTTTTAAATTTTTGCAAAGTTTTGATTTTAATTCGGTTTGTATTTTTTATTTCCGGGCTGCTACTCTTTTAGATCTGCATATTCTCTTTCCCCCGCGCCTTGTGCGATCTCGAAAAATCAGAAACAGATAGGAAAAGGTGCATCTTCTGGGTAAGCTAACCGAGATCTAACCCTTGTTGTCATCGAGAAGTGAAATTTTTTTCTTGTGTGAAAAGAGTTTTTTTGGAGCATGCTCTCCAAGGCCGTCT
>ML779814.1:810418-820861 GCA_009831015.1 Picea engelmannii
ATTTAGACACTTAGGAGTTAGTTAAGATCTACTTGGTCTAATATGTCGTTAGGTAAAAGTGTGTTTCTTTAGTATGCATTAGTATGCATTTGTAGTTGGGAAATCCGACGGTCACGATATGTTCCCGACATAGAGTGATCCGATGGTTCATACTCTCCTCAATCTTAACGACCATTGATCTATGGCTTAACACCCGATTGGTCCATGATCTCTATTTAAAGAGCATGGAGGGTCATTTGCCGATGATCGATTGTGAGAAACTCTCTTGTAAAATCTCTCTGTAATATTTTTCTTTGCATTAATAAACTGCTCCAATTGGCCACATTGGCTGGGGTCGTGGATGTTTCCCTGTAGGGGTTTTACCACGTGAAAACATCGGTGTGTTGATCTTTGATCTGGTTATGTGAGTGGTTACTGAAGGTGTTCTTCCTCTGTTGGAATACCTATGTTGTCGAACAGGAAAAAGGATAAATTTCTTAAGAGGTCGAAGCTACAGGAAATCTCAAGACGGATAGCACTTTGTGTGTGCAGAGGTTCTGCAGAAGCGTAGGAGTCACAGAATCCCTTGAGGATTCGAGAGTAAAGCTCAGGAGGGAGAGCGCTTTCATATACATAGGCGAGACTCAAGGTAAAGAGTTCACAGAGGAGAGGAGCAAAGGTTGAGGCCTTTTTCACTTGGAGAATTCTTCCAAGTCTGGGAAGAAAGCGCGAAAGCTCAGGAGGAAGCATAGTTGTTGTTAGATCAGTCGAAGGGATATGGACCATTGAAAGTTTCCACATCCAGGGAGCAACGTAGGAGGAGCTCATAGGAAGACAAGGTCTGAACCGTCAGATCTTAGTCAGAAAACCCGACAACCATTGGATCTATCAGGAGTTGCATGAGGGTTAAGCCTTGTGAACAGAGGTGAAAGTCTCGAAGGAGGAGTTGGCACCGGGATTTTGGAGGTCTCAAGGGCAAGAGGTCAGGACACTCCATGATGAAAGTCTCGAAATAGTAAAATAGATCTAGACCATCTATTGGAAGGAGGATGCATGTCATGAGATCACCCACATCGGGGATTCGGACATCGGGACTCACAGAGGTGAGCATTTCAACTTTGCACCTGGCGAAGTCCCGAAAAGATCACAACTATCCATCCGTGGAGGACACATGGCAGAGATCGAGGAACATGTCGGTATTTCGGCTACAGGGGTTTCAAGTTGACAGAGGATTTGTGTCACTGGGGGTCGCAAGTCGCGAAATCGTGAAATGACGAGGACCGCCCATATGAGGGAGAACATGCGGCAACAATCTAGGATTTCGAGAGATTTTTTGAAAGGAGGCCATTTCGGAAAATCGAAAATTAGGAATTCAGGAGTCTCGATGACAAGAGGTTGGGCTCTCATATTTGTAAACCCCGAAATAAGACTGTGGTCTTATAAGGAGTGGTCACATGGACTAGGGGCATAGCCAGAGGGGCTAATGCAAGGAAAGCCTTTTTGACAAATCGACATTTCGAAGATCGGAAGGTTGTGAAGTCAAGGACTCAAGAGATCAGGACACTGAGGGTCTGAAACCTGAAATTCATGGTCATGTGCAGAAGACCGTGAGGAAAGAAGAAGGACCTGTGGATCGGGAAATTGAGATTCTAGTGAGGAATAAAAGAGTCGCTTCGGCTCAAGGGGAATTTGAACGATCCTGAGAGTAGACTTTATCCTGAGGGTCAGAAGGGGTCTGCGTCACACAGCTAAAGGAAAATTCATGGAAATCAACAAGCGACAACAACAATCAAGGAAGGGTTGCATCACAGACTAGGAAATATGGATTTTGAGTTTATTTTATCTATTGTTTTATGAGATTTGAATTCAGGGATCTTTGGACATCATGTTTTATTTTGGATATATGAGTATTATTTTTGAATTAATTTCAAATTTCATGAGCTAAAATTTACCAAAAGTGAATATGTTAATGGGAGTCACAAGGAGGTGTGTTTTTCTTAACTAATGGTTATGTTATGATTATCATGATTCTTATGAACTAAAGGGAGTCACAAGGGGTCCCACCTAGTAGTTATTATTTGTTTATGACCCTTATTTTAATTATTACTCTTCCCCCTAACTAAAGTTAGTTGAGTCTTTTAATTAACTTAACTAATGAAGTGGTTCAACTACTTCAAACAATTCTAATTTGTTAAAAGCAAAGGGAAAGGGAGGAATAAGAGGAGGATAGAAGCAGAAGCATTCTAAGGTTTGTTCTTTGATTTTATGTTGAGAAAGTTCATTTTTCATTCATTCATATATTCATCACAGCCTAATTCTCTTTTATGATAGCAGGGTCTTATTGTAGACAACAATATTCAGGGTTGAATCAAACCATTCAGACACTTGTTTTTCAAAGGTGTTGATCTATCTTTGATAGTCTGTGTAGACTTGTCTGTTTGTGAATTAGTTTTCATGACTGATAAAGGATATTGTTCAGAGTCGAGTGGGAAACAATATGTGGCAAGCTGATCCAGCTTTTAGAGTTCAGTTTTGGTTTTCTGTCAGAGGTCCTTTTGTATGTTCCATCGAGGATGCCTAGGTTTGACTTTGGTCCAAGATTTTTGTATGACATTTTGTAAAGAAAATGACTCTTTGGTAAATTGGAATGAAATAAAAGATTGCTTTATGTTTCATCTGTCTTGATTACCATCTTGGTGTCTTTACTTCTATTCTTACATTTATTTCAGCAACAGTTATATTCAAAAAATTACATAAAAAGTGAATTTTCAGCAAGCTTTTTGTTGATAAAAGACTAGCCTAAGCACTCATAATTAATACTTGTGAGTTAGGATGTTATTTTTTTTGGCTATAAACATAGGGTGATATTCCCGTCTACTTTTCTTTAGCCAAGTAAAGTCTGAAAATGCTTGAGTAAGATCATTTCATATATTTTCCTCAACAATACCTTGTATTAATTAATCCCTCATGCTCCCCATACATTAAGTGATCAATCAAAACCATCATCTGACACTCATTCTGATGGCATCATCAGTTATTTAAAAATTGATTCTGCCACACAACCAATTGGGAAAACAAGCCAGTCATATTCTACCCCAACTAAGACATAGAATTGTCTTCAACCCAACCCTCCTTCCTCTCCTTCTCAAACATATCAGGTGAATGCAGTCCAATCTACTTCCTCTCTGCAACCAGGAGGAAAGAAGAAGAATAAAAGTAAATCTATGAAAAATTTTAATCAACCGAAGTGTCTGAAAACACAAAAACCTATTGTTGACAAACAACCACAGTGAAATCTAAAATATCCATGTTTAATTTGTGGAGATGATCATTACACTAGGGATTTCCCTCACCGCGATGAAGTGACAAAATTTTTAAAAGGAAACACCTATCTCATTGTTTTGACTAATCGCTTTCCACTGCAGTAGAAAACAATGGTTGTGCAAAATCCTGCACCTCCACAATGGGGAAATCCAGGTCATCCTCCTTGTGGGGATGCTTCCTCAATTTCACATATTTTCATGTGTAACGAGACTATAGATTGATGACTAGAAAAAATAAATATGATACACCTCTAGGTAAAACAAGTAACGGAAGTGTTGGAGATACTTCACACACACCTAGGATTTATTTTTCTTAAGGTTTCCCCTATTTTTATTAGTCATTATTCAGTCTCCTATATTTTACGAAGAATATTCCTCTAGGATAATATTCTCTCCAGTTCACTGTAATACCTTTATTTCCCCCAGTTTTTAAATATAACTATAACTAGCCAAGAGACTATGGAAGACTAGATGTGTGTGAATGTTTGATTTGATGAACCTTGTATAAAAGGGCCAATGTATGAATGTTTTTGTTATTTATAGAAAATAAAAATATGTTTCACAACTGCTCAAAGGGGGGAAGTTTTCCAAGATAGACCATGGATTCTATGAGAGATATGGTTAAGGGAAACCAAGAATGGTTTATATGACCCTCACCAAACCAGTACCTACTCGGTGTAATTACTCAACAGTCCTCTGACCCAAAAATAAATTACCAGTCAGGCTGGTAGTTGGAAGGCCATCCTCAAGAGTTAAAGAGGAGATGGGGTAGGGTACCCATATGTAAGGCTTCTAGGCCTGACCATGAATCGGGATTCAGACCCAGGAAACCTTATTGAGGAAGGAAAGAAAGGAGGTAATTTGGGGAGAGAGATAGATCTACCAGATAACAAAGTAGAGAAAACACTCTCCTGAGAAGAGAAGGGGAGGACACTTCAACTCTAAAGTTGAAAGAAAAATTTGAGCAGTAAGCTCATTTTGGATACAAGAATACATAGATGGGGTTTGGATACAAGATGATAAATGGGGCCGACGAGTGACTGAGGAAGTACTCTTGCAAACCTCCTTGCTTGGACTAGAGTAACCTTCTTCCCCGACTGTTGTGGAGCAAGGAGAAAGAATCTCTCTCTGAGCATCATGGTCTAACTCGGGGGTGGCCAGTGCTAAATTCTTCAGGAGTGACTATGCCCATGGTTGGGAGGAAATAAGCACCCCTTTCAACAATTGCTTCACATTTTGTAGTTCTGATAAGTATTCTCATACTCTGTGTAATATATTGGATGTGATGATGAAATGTATGTGTTTGTGGTTAAGTATTTCAGTATTTTGAACATATACTAGATAGGCGCTTTTACTTCTGTAAACTGATATTTTTTCATGATCTTTGAATTTTCTCAAACTAGCTACTAGAAAGTCATGGGATGGGAATCGGTAGGAGGGTTGGGGTAGGATCAATTGAAATGTATAATTCCTACCAATCCCTTGAAGTTTACCTTAGCACGAATTTCAAGTTTGAATTATGTGGGAGAAGTTCATCCCCTTCATACTATTCCCCCCCCCCCCCCNCCACATCCTTAACCTAATTGTTGCGAAAGGATTAGCTCTTAGCCCTTATAATTTCTAAAGTATCCATGTGACCAGGGTTTGGGAACCCTGTGCTAGTCCAAAAGGGGCTAGATCTTCCAGCTTTGGGACTTTGGGATTGGTGACTCCACAATCCTAAAAACAAACTGGAGGTCAAAGTCATGATGACAAGGGTCGTCGATCTATGGATTCAGTATGGATCTCCATTGGCTGTTAGATTAGACATAGGAACGGAAGTGTTAAGCGCTTTGGCGAAGTGCCACTTCAAGATAATAGGAGTGGTCTAGCACCAAAACTCCCAAATGTCGGAGCTGCAGAGTTGATCTAGACCATTGTTAATGGAGGGACATGTGTCCATGGAGAAACAATTGTCCGTGAGTCTGGGTATTCGATGATTTAGAGACATGCGAGTTTCCCCTGATGCTCTACAAGCTAGAGTAAATATTGTCCATAGATTCTAGGTACATGTGGCCATAGATCTAGCATGGTCCGGAGGGAAATATCAAAGATACATGTCGAAACCCCAAAGTGACGTGGACCATCGATATTTGTATCCTTCAGAATCCTTCCTAGCCGTCGATCTAAGGGACCCACCCTCGACTACCCAACTAACCAGGAACACATCGTGGAGAAACACGTGGACCCTACTCATCCCCTACCAAGTGTTGTTCGTTGAACCAAAACCATTGGATGAATGGGTATGTGGAAAGAGATCCCACAGTGTGGAGACTTATTACTCAAGGGAAGTTTATCCAAGAGTTTTCAAAGTGTGAAAAATCCTGAAGTCGTGAGCGTCGAAGTGAATCTCGACCGTTGGTAGGATGAGGACACATGGCGCTATATTAGGGACTCTAGAGTCTTAGTTCTTCAAGGAATTCACAACGTGAGGGTTTGGCAAGATCTGAAGCCCAGAGTCATGAAGTAATGAGAACCATAGATCTGTGGATCTACATGGAATCTTACGGACTGTTAGATCGAAGGAATGAGCATTTATTAGTGTAAGATGATGTGGCTTGGTGACATCATTCGAGGTGATGTGGACCCACATTACACATGCCACATGTCACATGTCACCTAGTTTTGGACGATTCACATACCCATTATGCATGTTAGAGCATGACACGTATCACCCCCAATAAAGGAAATGTGTTACCGCTTGACCCTCTCTGCATGTCAACTTTTGGTTTGCATCTGCCTAGCCTACATGGTTGGTGATGTGTATGGGATTCTGAGAGTTTGGATAACTTAGGGAGTTCAGAAGATGTGGAGCGTGGTATAATATAGGAACATCCAACACAAAATGTCGAACACCAACCACTGAAGGGTCAAGTCCACATGGTGAGGTTTCGGGAGTTCGAGAGTTTTGGGCATAGTATACAAAAAGGGATGTTCACAGAGATCGTCGATCGTCAAACGCCGAATGTCCAATGACGATCATCGATCACCGAACATCGAATGTCCAACGATGATCATTGATCACCGAAATGTCGATTGTCGACCTTTGAATGTTGAAAGAAAGGGGCGTTCATCCTAAAGCATCGAACGTCGATCGTCGAATGGCTAAGGCCACATGGCGATATTTTGAGACTTCAGAGATTAGATTAATGGTATGTTCAGTGCTTAATGCCAAAGACTCCAACTAATAATTCCCCGAGTAGCTTTGTGAGGCCATAACTTACAGACCCGAGCTTGGATTTTAGTGCAATGGTGATCGTTAGAAAGCTTATGACGAGGAGTGACTAGCAAAGATCTATGAATTAGGATTTTAGATAGTTGGGAAGAGAAACAAATTGATTCCCCACCCCTATAAAGGGTATTTAGGGGTTGGGTGTGTTACAAATTTGTATCAGATCATGGAAACATCACTTGGCCTGCTTGGGGTCATGCATGAGTCACATAATAATATTATTAGAGTACTTATGGGGTAACACCCTACCTTACCCCCTTCTATAAGAAACTTGTCTGAACCTCTACTAAAGAGAGGAACGAAACCTTGTACTATTGATAGATGTTTTCGAAGTCTGTACTGTAGGTTATTATTTTTTCCAAATAAAGAAGCTGACTTCACTTTGCAATGATTTGTGTTGTTCATAAATTGGTAGATTAATAATTAACAGAAAATTTTCTATCATCACCCAAGCATTCAGTGAACACCAAGAGATCTACAACATAAATGTTGGTGAAACATCAAGATTTAGGGCAGATCACCCACAATAAAGAGGAAGAATCTGATGAAAGGAGGTTGGTGGAAACCACTCCAAATTTGGTCAAAACTGTAAGAAGTCTCATGGCAGAATTACAGAGTTATAAGGATGGAAATGAAAGGCTAATAAAGGAGTAGGAAAAGCAGACTGAAATTAATGCATTCCTACTGCAGAGTCTATCATATATACAAAAGCAACTGCAACATGGTATAGCTACCATTCATGTGGACATGCATCATACTAAGAAAACTCCAAGTCCACCTGAGATACAGAGGCATGGTCATGAAAGTGGCTACACTAGGAGGAGAACCTCAAAGAAGGCCCAACATGGAGCCAAGAGACATTCAATGGAAGATTCCTCTGGTGAGGAAACTGACAACTCCAAGGAATATTCTAGTGGAAAAAATAGTTCCCATTCTCAAATAAGAGGAAAGAAGAGGAAACATTCAAAGAGTCATAACCCTGAAGAATTCAAGAAATCCAAACCACCCACATTCGATGGAGAGATTAAGAAGGGGGAAGAAGCATAAGTTTGGCTACTCAGTTTGAAGAAGTAATTTAGAGTCCATGACTACTATGAAAACTTAAAGGCTCGGATAACCATTTTCAACTTGAATGGGAAGGCTTCCATTTGGTGGGAGGACCTTAGGAATTTGAAAGGAGTCCTTGAGAAGGAATTTTCATGGAAACAGTTTGAGAAATACTTCAAGAAGAAGTACCTATCAGAAAAGTACTTTGATGGAAATACCAAGGAATTCTATGAACTCAAGCTGGGACAACTCACCATAGATGAGAATATCAACAAATTCCTTGAACTGATGAGGTATGTGCCCTACATAAAGGATGAAAATATAAATATGCAACCATTTATTAGTGGATTACCTCAGTCCTACAGGGACATAATTGAGTTAGATGAACCAAAGACCTGAGAATATACTATTCGAAAAGCAAGGTATTTATATGAGAAATTCAAGAGTAAGACAGAACCCCATGAAGACTGGAAGAATAAAAACAATTAGATATTCAAGAAGAAGGGGTTTAAACCCTCGATATTTAAGAAACCTGGTAGGAGATCTAGGACGAGCCTTCCTTCCAGAAGTGTGCATCAGCAAAATTTTCTATCTCGGAGTGGAAATAAACTATTCAGATCAGCTCCATGTAACACTGATAACACAAAGAGAGAACCCTTGAAATGTTGGGTTTGTGTAAAGGAACATATGTTGAGGGTCTGTCTTCATAGGCAACAGAATAATGGAAGGGTCTACAACATCCAAGAGGATACCAAATTCAATGATGTGGCTAGGATCCTGCCACAAATTTATGCAGCCTTGGATAATAGACAAGTTGAATACCAAGCTTCAATTGTGGAGATGGAACGTACAATTTCCAACCATCTTGTTTCAATTTTAATTGACCCATGTTCTAATTTGAGTTATGTTTCCCCTCAAACTATTGAGAAATGTAAATTGCATTAAGTTAAACATGTTAAATCATGGTTGGTAAAACTATCCACTAGAACCAAAAGAAACGTAACAAAGTCCATACCATCATGCCAATTTTTCATGAGTGGGTTTCCCACCGAAGAAAACATAAACATACTTCCTCTAGGATCTTATGAACTGGTTATTGGCATGGACTAGTTGGATTCCCACAAAACCAAGTTGGAATGTTACATTAAAACTTTCGAATGTGAAAATGAAGAAGGAATAAGGGTAACCCTACAAGGGATTCAAAATCATGTCGCAGTGAGACAAATATCATCCCACTAAGTGAAGAAGTATTGCAGAAAGGGATGTCCCTTGTATGCAATACAAGTACTAAAATATTTTGAGAATGACAAACCTAGCCTAGAGGACCATCCCATATTGAGATAATATAAATATGTATTCCTAGAAGAGGTGTCAGGTCTACCTCCAAAAATGGATATTGATTTTTCAATAGAACTTGTACCAGGAGCTATGTCAATGTCTAGAACACCCTATAGAATGAGTACACCAGAGATAGTTGATCTCAAATTACAATTGAATGAGATGTGGGACAAAGACTACATTCAGCTTAGTGTTTCCCCATGGGGAGCACCAACCTTATTTGTGAAAAATAAATATGGCACGCTCATATTGTGCATAGATTATAGACAACTCAATAAGATGACCATCAAGAATAAGTATCCATTGCAAGGGGATGATGACTTGTTTGACCAATTAAGGGGTGATACCATCTTCTCGAAGATTGAATTGAGGTCTAGATATCATCAAGTCATAATTAAAGATGAATACATCCACAAGACAACCTTTAGGAAAAGATATGGTCACTATGAATTTGTGGTGGTTCAATTTGGGATTACCAATGCACCAACCACTTTTATGTGCTTAATGAATAACATATCCATAAATTTCTTGGATAGGTTTGTATTGGTTTTCATTGAGGATATCCTAATCTATTCCAAGAATAGGGAAGAGCATGAAGAACATCTCAATCTAGTACTCCAAGTACTAAGAGAACATCATCTCTATGCTAATCTTAGTAAGTGTGACATTTTCCAGAAGCAAGTCCATTACTTAGGCCATGTTATTTTTGAGGAAGGACTGGCAGTTGTGTTGATATTGAGAGGGGGGTGAATCAATATCAAGTACAATTTACAAAACTTTTCAACTTATACTTAAGCCATTCAATTATATCCAATGAGCAATGAACAATAGTATAAGAGTTACACCAATACACCACAATACACCATGCACAATATATGAGAAATAATCAATAGTTATTGTTCAAGGGAAGTAATGACTTCCAAAGGTAGCTACAACTTCCAAATGTAAAGGGAGGGATAAACCTCCAAGAGGAAGATACAATCCTCCAATATCAAGAGAGAGTTGAACCCTCCATCCTTGCCCCTTCCTTCCTGTTATCAATGAAATTTCGTCCGCACATGGTTACAAGAACTCAGCATCGTCAAACAGTAATGAAGTCATTCATGGCCTTGAATTAATATCACAACATTAAAAAAAGGTCAAAAACTATATAAAGTAGTGAAAAATTGAAGAGCGCTTTGCAGACGTTGGGTGCGCGCGCACATGCGCGGAACATGAACGTGTAAATCATGCATATGTGCACGATGCGCGACTGTTCGCGCAAAAGTCCACGCACCTACTAAATGACGCATTTATGAAAGTGGTCGGCCTCCCAACCACTTATGGTTCATCTCCCAAGCCAATTTGACCTCCAAATCCGGGCTGGATCCGAATGGTGGGCTGGTCAAAGACCTAAAAATGCCCTAAATGGCCTCTTTTCACACTACAAGGCAGTTAAACAAAATCCCAAAGCAATGCTATAAAAAGCCATGAATGCACCTCATT
>ML779814.1:829474-853624 GCA_009831015.1 Picea engelmannii
GGCTGATTGCGTCTGCCATAAGTTGCACGACCATTCAAAGATCGCAGCTCCGTGTTGTCAGAAGCCATGCAGACGCAAAGCCTTTATTGCAGTTTCTTGGTTCCGCCGTTGTGTTATTTTGAGTATATGTAGGCATTTTCGCCTTTTTTGTATGATGGATGGTAGAGCTAAGCTCCCGACTGTATAGTTTCAACAATACTCTGGTTTCATGGTTATGCCTCTGTGTTTGAGATTTCTTGGTTTATAACAAGCAGTTCTCCCTCTTTTCCATCTTTGTTCGTCTATTACCTGAGGATTCACAGTAGTGCAACTGGTTGCAACAAAGGATTTGTTGTGGCGTTGTCGTGCCCTCTGGTTTTTTATGTGTTCGGATGTAAAAGGATTTTGTGTTTGAGCTCATTTCTTCTTTAATCTGTTGCATACCGGATGTCTGTAATAGATCATTGCGCTCTTCTTGCGTAAATATTCCACCTACTCGCCTTTACTATAGCTCACTGTTTGGAGTTTATCAAGACCTCACTCTATCATGCGTGCCTGATCTGGTTTCTGAGCTGA
Source organism: Picea engelmannii (assembly GCA_009831015.1). NCBI lineage: Eukaryota > Viridiplantae > Streptophyta > Pinopsida > Pinales > Pinaceae > Picea > Picea engelmannii. The sequence goes on from ML779814.1 coordinate 830,030, forward strand.
GGCTCTGCCGTTCGGAGTCTTCCTCCATTTGATCACCCTTCAAAATAAACCATGACATTAAAATTGATGGGCTTCGGGCTCTGCTCCTGCTAGCAATCCAGGAGTGACTTCCGAACACCAACAGATGGGACCCCCATTGGTGATCCCTTTCCCTTCCGCCGAACCACCACTACGCATCCCTTGCATCCCATTGTGTAGGAATGTCCATAACCCACAGGCTAGGGTAGCTCATAACTATAGTTTGGTAGATGACTTAGCACAGTCCCCGGTTGCCATGTCAGTCTTGGAAGTCCTTCAGACTTGTCCTACTCAGCGGAAATCATTACTTTCCGACTTAGGGGCAGTCGACCCTGCAGATACCCGACTCATCACCTTTGATCTTGACAGTGGAGAACCTCGTCTTCCCGCCTTGATCGCTTTTCGAATACCAATAAAAATACGGAACATCACAGTTCATCGGTGTATCATCGATGAAGGTGCATCTACATGCATTATGTCCAAAACAGTATGGCAGAAACTTGGTTCCCTGGAACTCATACCCTCTTCCATCACATTACGATCTTATGACGGACGACCATCCTCTCCTGAAGGGCTCTTCCAAAATGTCCCCATTTAACTCGGGGGAAAACTATTCTCATTGGCATAGAAGTTATCGATGCCTCGCTCGATTATAATATCCTGTTCGATCGTAGCTACATGTACGCTATGAAGGCAGTGGCATCTTCCGTCTTTCGGACAATGATGTTCCCCCACAATGGGAAGATCATGACCATTGACCAAGTCTCACATTATGAGCCTAACCCATCTGCCAACCTAGATAACATTCTTCCCCTCATCCACACCAACCAAGACGCATATCCACTCGTTGAGATGGGTCTTGGGATTTTCAAAGATCCATCCTTGTTAGGAACGTACCATGGAGCACCACCACTCCTTCATCCTGCTAATCAGGTATGCGTCGTATCATCTAATGGAACTCACACAGAGGATGCTCTTCCTCCTCAGGAGGCTTCAGTCATTCCTGACGTCCCACTAGTCACAAAACCACTCCCGCCGGAGCCTCTTGCGCACTCGTCGACCTCAACAGTCCACGAATCCACATCCCCTCAAGGGCATAGTCCCATTTGGGAGACAGTTCCCCAAACCCTCACTCAAATTCCCTTATTTTACCCTCCACCAGGTATCGAATCCTTTTAGGTAGCCACAACGCTCACACTACCTAATATGGTGTTAGCAATCCCAGTGTGGTATTTACACCCACCAGAGATGGTCCCTCAACCATCCCTTCCCCCACAGGAAGGAATCCCCATGATGATTCCCATCCTTACCCCCACCATCCCCCCACTCACTAACCCCCCTGCTACAGCTGGGGGTAGAAGAAAGAAGAGAGAGCCCACCGCTCCACTTCCTCCATGCATCCCACCACCTTGCGCATGATGTGAGAAAGAGAGCCACCAAACCAACAACTGTCCATCATTACCTGAATTAAGGAATTTAATACCCCTCAATCCCACTCCCCAAACACCCGCCACTACTGTTAGTCCCGCCACTACCACCCACCCTTCTAGTAGTAAAGGGTTGAGGACCAAATATGCTTGTGCTATCTGTTTAGAGTATGGCCATTACACCCATCATTGCCCAGCTCTGCCACGTTTTCAACAAACATTAGCCGCAGTACGCCAGAACTTCCATAACAACCCCAGCCCTGCTAAATCCTCCTCAACAAATATCACTGACAGTCGGTATGTCACTACTTCAGTCAATGAACGTATGAGACGCCCTTTCTCTCTCTGCGATTCATTAGCTCATTTTACATACCAGTGTCCTATGATCCTCGAATACAGGCAACGTCAATTAGCCTTGCTTCACCGACCCGCAGAGGCGATAATCGACATTACCTCGTCACTAGAGGATCTTCATGTCATTTCTCCCGAGCCCGAGGCACTCCCAACGCCTTCATGGTTCTTCAATGAAATTTCTGAGGATTTACCCCGCAACCCCCCCAACTCTCCAGACACTCTCCCCCCAACCACCATGGGTACCCCTCAATACTTCAATATATGGTTTATGTCGAGTGAACCCTCCCCCTCTCCTAGCATTATTCCCCCTGCTTCTACATCGGGGGGCAACCACACTGTCACCAAGATCACTCCTCACGACCCCTTGTATTCCCGACATTTCCAATGCGACGAGGAAATACTGGAAGAGCTAACCCACCCGGAATCTCCCTGGGATGCGCTACATCACCACGCACTCTTCTCTCCACAGGAATCCCCCATTTCTCCTAACCAAAACCCCATTTACGCGATCAAAACCAAAGATTTTATCCCATCCGGGCCTATCAACTGGTTCAACAATCCCATTCCTGCACCTGATTCTTTTGAAGAAGGAAATATGGCCAACATTTCCCCCACCATAAAGATCGACATTTCCATTAAAAATGGCATCGTTGAAGAAATCATCATTGGAGCTGCTTTCTCTCCTCAGGAAATTGCCGCATATAAAGCCCTTTTTCAGGAATATAGGGATATTTTCGCCTGGTCATACACAGAAATGCCTGGCCTCGATCCCTCTATTGTCGAACATCGCATCGACACCTGGCCAGACATCACACCAGTTCATCAAAAACAACAACCGCTACACCCATCCAAAGCCACGGCTATCAAAGCCGAAATTGACAAATTACGTTCTACCGGGTTTATTTACCCCATCACTTATACCTCATGGGTTTCCAACCCTGTACCCATCGACAAAAAACAGGGCACAATCCGCATTTTCACAGACTTTCACGATCTCAATAACGCATGTCCCAAAGACAACTTTCCAACGCCTTTCATCGATCAAATTATCGACGACTGCGCCGTCCACGAGGCCCTCTTGTTTATGGATGGATTCTCTGGCTATAACCAAATTCAAATCCACCCCGTCAATCAGTATAAAACCGCATTTACTACCCCATGGGGTACTTTTTCATATCATGTCATGCCTTTCGGCTTAAAAAATGCCGGCGCCACCTTCCAGCAGGCGATGACATACATCTTTCACAATCTGGCTAATATCATCCTCACCTACTTAGACGAGCTCACAACTCGATCCAAGAAACGCACCCAGCATCTTGATGATTTACGAATCATATTTCAATGGTGTCATCAGTACAACATCCGCTTGAATCCTCTCAAGTGTGTGTTCTGTGTCACCGCAGGGCGCCTCCTCGGTTTTATTGTTTCCCAAAGTGATATTACCATAAACCCCTTCAAAGTCCAAGCTATCACTGAAATTCCACCTCCTCGGAATTTACGGCAAATGCAGAGTCTACAGGGCAAAGCTAACTTTCTTAGATGCTTTGTACCAGATTACGCCATATGCGCACACGGTTTCCTCCGCTTATTACGTCACGACATCCCTTTTCACTGGGACGACCATGCCCAACCATAATTTGACGATCTTAAAGCCACGCTTTCAAACGCACCTTTAATTAGTGCACCTGACTATAATCGTGACTACATCCTCTATGTATCAGCATCAGCTGTATCAGTAGCCGACATCCTCATCCATCTCGGAGATGAAAATCATGAACATGTCATTTATTACATTAGTAAGAACCTCTCAGGGCCACCCTTGAAGTATAAACACGAAGAGAAACTTGCTCTTGCAGTTGTCCTCGCAGTCCAGAAACTGCGCCATTACATTCTGCTTCGCACCACAAAGGTCATCGCAGATTCCAACCCTATGCAGTACTTGCTCAGCCGCCGGAAAGTCAATGGCAAATTCGCTTGATGGATCGTTATCCTTCAGGAGTATGACCTCGAGTTCTCAACACCTAAGAGTAAGAAGGCCCTCGTTCTCGTCGAACTTGTCATGGCCATCCCCTCTGACACCACCAGTGCCCCCGTCAATACCGACTTTCCCGACGAACATCTCTTTTACATTACTTCGGACGATCCTTGGTACGGTGACCTTCTCGTCTACCTACGAACTCAAAATTTCGGTAACCACCTTTCACAAGATGATCGTCGACATATTCACCATCAGGCCCCCCGCTACCTTCTCATTGGAGACATCCTATACCGGCGGGGCGTCGACACCATTCTTCGTCGATGCCTGACTATCGACGAGGCCGATAGAGTCTTAAATGACTGCCACAGCGGTGCATGTGGGGGCCATATTTCAGTTATATCCACTGCTCAAAATATTATCTGAGTCGATTACTTTTGGCCTACCTTGTTTCATGATTGCATTCATGCCGTGAAATGATGTGAGCAATGTCAGCTCTACACCAACAAAGCCCGAGCTCCCCCCGCTCTTCTTCACCCTGTCATTACTGCTGGCCCTTTTTGTAAATGGGGCATCGACTTTATGACTTGTAATCCCCCCTCTAGCAATGGCCACAAATACATCATTGTCGTCGTTGATTACTTCACCAAATGGGCTGAAGCTATGCCCACTTTCAACAATACCGCTGACACTGCAGCGTGTTTTTTCTTTAACCACGTCATATCCCACTTTGGAGTACCCCTCCAACTGGTTTCCGACCATGGGAAACACTTCGAGAATGAGATATTCGTCGAACTCTCCTCTCGGTTAGGCTTCTCTCACTAGTTTGTCTCACCATATTACCCTCAGTCAAAAGGACAGGTCGAGGCAGTTAACAAAGTCCTCAAGACCATGTTACAATGCACAGTTAATAAAAATAAAACCAATTGGCATCATATGTTATTTTCTACGCTATGGGCTTATCGAACGGATGTGAAGACCGCTACTAGTTTCACACCGTTCCATTTAGTCCATGGGGTCGAGGAAAATCTTCCCATCGAGTGCGAAATTCCCACCTTATGCACCGCAATTGAGCTATTACCTGACACTGCTCCAATGGAGCAGCGCTTGCTGAACTTGGAGTCTCTGGATGAAGATCGTCGATCTTCCTTACAGAACAACGAGGCAGCTAAAAAATGATCTAAGGCTACCTTTGATCGCCATGTCAACCTTCGATCATTCCACGAATGCGACCTCGTCCTGGTTTATGATATCGCTCATGATACCTTTGGCCACGGAAAATTCGAATCATTTTGGCATGGCCCTTACATTATCCAACATTGCCTCACCAAAGGCGCATACATCTTGGCCTCCCCCAAAGGCCTCTCTCTCAAGGAACCCATCAATGGGTTGTATCTCAAGAAATTTTATGCTTAAATGTAGTCATTCTACTTTAGGTTATTTATTTTTCTAGCGTTTTTAATCTTTTTTCTCCTCCACTCTCGTCTAAACTATCCTTTGTGCTATTGACATATGCTTCCTCCACCAGCCTACCACATTGGTTATGCCGACGGCGCCAGCCGTTGGACACAAAATCTCGCTTCGGCTGTTTGGGCTCTCTACACCCCCTCACATGAAATGCTCCATTCAAGCGACATATGTTTGGGGTCATCAACCAACAACCAAGCCGAATACACTGTTGTCATTGGCCTCCTGGCCGATGCCCAACATCATCATATTCGTCACCTTAGCGTCTTCCTCGACTCTCAACTAGTCGTTCTTCAGCTCAACAATGTGTACCGCGTCCGTGATCCTTGTCTCTTTCGCAAATACCTGCAGGTTAGGATTTTATCTCGACATTTTGATTCCATTACATTTACACATATTCCAAGACAATTGAATCAAATAATAGATCACATAGCTAACATGGTGTTAGATTGGCGTATATCACATCAAGCTACACATACATAAACATATCACAACAACCTGTCACAACATATATATAGAATGGACGTACTCAAAACATCAGCAAAAAAAAAAACACATGTAGACAACAACAGGATCTCAAATATGTATACTCATGTCTATATAAAGTCCCATCAGGCCATCCGAATGTTTACATACAAAAATACATGTATCTGCAGGCCAATACAACACCTCGGTACAAAAATGGGCTCACCAGCCAATATACAACAAAAAAAAGATATACATCATTCACCACTCATGGTGCCTCTATTGCCCCACCACCTGCTCCTCCCTCAGGTGGTGGCGGCCCACCACAACCTGCCCCAGGTGGTGGTGGTCCACCCACAGGACCCTCCTGCCCCGACGACAGGTTTCCACTCATCATAGCAGCAAGCACTGCTTCTCGTCGCACTATGGCCCGCCATGGTGGCGGTACCCCTACACACTGCTCCAGAAAACTCTCGTCCTGGATGCGCGTCCACATGCCCTCAGGCACATCCTATAAAACTGTCTCCAGATGATGACGTATGTCATCAAAATCCACTTCGGTCGCTGCCGGAGGAGCGTGTGATGGCCCCGCACCAGGTTCATCGAACCAGCACCTCCTCACTGCCCTCTCTGGCTCAGATGGTCACCCCGCGGCATCCTCCCGCTGACGTCTCTCTCCATGTGGTAGTCTCTCTGGCTCTCGACGAGCCAGTGCTCTCTACATCTCCACCTTGCACTCGCGAGGTGCTACATCTGCACATGCAAAAAAAACAACAGATAGTATCAACATCCATATCATATACATATGGACTACTATCTCAAAAAACAAAATAAACCACAACATGCACACCAATACTAAACATACCTCGATGGTCAAACACCTCCCCTAGAGGTAGCACCATGTCTGGGTCACCCTGGAAATCCACCCCAGCATAGGGGTACCAAAGTATCACCTGCGGCATCTGCTGCCATACCTGTGTCGCCTCTGCCAAAAATAAGTGGCCACCTTCGCCACCACCATGACGAAGAAAAACTATAGACCACCGCCTCAACCGCGGCTCTCGCGCCCCCAACATCTCCAGAAGAATCCTCGGGCACAACATTGGCACCCTCTCTAAAAACCAGGCCACTAGGATGGATCCGAAAGCAAACTCCCCAACATCAGTAGACCGACAGTGGTCCAACTGTGCCACCATCCTAGCATGCAGCGTCAGCCCCCAAGCGAAACGCTCACCGGCCAACACTCTCTCCAACACCAGAAGCTGGCCACCACTGATCTGCTGGGTCACCAGTGACCCGTATACTCGTACAATCATCGCTGCTATACAGCGATGCGCTAGGGAATCTATCGCCGAAATTCTCACCACCGTCTCGGACATAAATTTCTGACCCGAACAATATCTCCGGCCAACATCGGCAAGCAAAGTAGTCCTAGGCAACACCGGCTCCGCCGGTAGGGGCGTTCCCCGAAAGGGGAGCCCAGTCAAGAAATATATTTACTCCATAGCAGTGAAGGGGATCTGCTCTCCTCGTACGAGGAAGCAGTGCAGCTCCGGACTCCACATCTATATCAGGAACTGTAATAGATACTCCTATGTCCGTATCAACGGGCACTCAAAGAACTTTAGCAACCCACAAGTTGCCAAAGTCGCACGCACACCGGGCCCCTTAATGGCCACAACGTCTCGCAACTGGGCCCAGTCCCGCTCTCGCCACCGCACTGGCATCGTCACCACCATCCACCTGCAGACAACACAGAGCCCTATATCAGCTCATGCAACCATCAACAGTATCAAAAAGACCCATTTTTTACACTTCAACCTTACCACCTAGGCACGGATTTTGTTACCCACAGGCGTGCACACATGCGTGCCTGTTCATTACACAGGCGCGCACACATGCTCTCTTGTTCATTACATAGGTGCGCATATATGCGTGCCTGTGCACTACACAGGTGCGCATCAGTGCGCACTTGTTTGCTTCATAGGCGCGCCCCTACGCGAGCCTGTTCACCATACAGATGCGCACAGGTGCGCACCTGTCACACCCACAACCGTGCACTCGTGCACACCTGTTCAACTCACAGGCGTGCCCCCATGCACGTATATTCGGTGTACAGGCGCGCACGTATGCACACCTCTCACCAGATCACCCATGCATGTGGGGTCCATACCCCCTAAATACCTCTGTACGGCCTTCTGTACAGCCCCTGCCCAAAAATTGAAAACCTATTTCTATGCAGGATGATCAGACCACTAACTTGATACTCGCAGATCCTCAATCGGCTGCCTCTTCCTCCTTGAATCTCCCAATCTCCTCTGAAAACTGCTCATCTAGTCACTATTGCAGTAGGTACAAATGAGGTGGAAATATGGGCCCTATAGCTATATATAGGCATTTTTCCAAACTTCCACTCACCATTCCGGGAGCCCACGATGACCACTTTTCAATCTGTCTTCAGCCACGAGATCAGCATCCCGTCACCTACATCACAGCATTCCCTAGGCCTCTTTTCATCCTGGGCCCCCGGGGCACCTTTTTTATCCATGATCAGGTACGCATGCACATATTTCATGCTTATCAAATACATGCTCATATCTTCGATTCTCTTCAGATATTGTTCACTTTGGGTATTTGGTTTTCATGTGTGCAGGTATTTGATCATCATACATCGACACAACCCCTTCAGGTATCTACTCAACACTGGCATGTAGTCTTTCCCACTGTATCGCATTTACATTTCCAGTCACACCCTCTCATATTGGCCTCTAAGATCCCCACTCCCAGCTCTGCAGTACCCATGCCTCCATTTGCATCTTTGGTACTGTTACCTGGTAGAATTCTTACCCACATGAGTTGTCCCATTCATAGCACCTGTTGCCACTTTTTGACACTCATGTTGTTTTTCATTACCCTTTATGGATGGGAGTCCCGATAGTCTTTCATCATGTCGCGAATCATCCACATACTCCTTCTCCTCATTTTGCTAGCTTTCCCACACGGACTCCCCGATTATCTCTTTGCGGTTCTTTTTTTACCTGCACCTCTGCAGTATCATGAACCCTCCATTTCATCCACAATCAGTTTGCCCATCTGCGAACCTACCTTCATTTCACCTACCTCATACAGAAACTCACCAATGGGGCCCCCACCCTTCATCAGTTTTCCAAGCAAAATCTTCCCTCCATGGGCCAACCATATCACACTAGGGCACCCGTTTCTGTATTTGTACATTTCTCCCCAAATTATTCGTTATTTATTGTACAAACACCTTTATTTCCAGTCATTACATTCTCTTTTTGTCGTCACCTTTGGTGACTTGCTTCCTTCATTTTGGCCAAAAGCAACCCATGTCACCCTTGGTTGGAGAATTACTTATCATCTACCCTTGTCGGCATCGTCCATATCTTCAGAGTACCCCACAGGTCACTTACCTCTACCCTCTGAATTTGTTCACCTTGTCCCACCTCTGGCACAACTTATCACCGGTCTTGTCGTCCCCCTGACACTCGACCTCGTTACACGGTTGCAACCACTTTTTATCTCATACATCCTCCAACCAAGGGCAGTCTTGAGTCTTCCCACTTCTTGACTTCGTCCGTGTACCTCTGCCACTTCCTCACCTCAGTAGATTTCACGAAGCCCTTTGTTTCTGGGAGTCGCGTCCCCTTTTGTCAACATCAACACCATTTTCCGGAAGGGCGACAGCATATTGATTCTCATTCTACACTCAATGAGAGATCTCGGATGGCACAGGGTGAAACACCATTGCTCCCTGCTGTCGTTGACCCCCGTAAAAATTTGACGCCAACACTTCCTCATGTTACGGTGGGTCTTACTTTGCGACTATTGCAGTTAGTTCTTTTATTTGTCGAAGACCTCTGAACTTGGCAGGGCTATCAATTCCCACATCATCGCCGCTACTTCTTATCGCGATCAATGCCTACTATTCAGAGCATGTTCATTTGCAGCATTATCTTCTGCCTCTATCAAAACCACCCCCGAGGGTGCTGCATTTGTCTACACCAACACTTCCGTCATATTTTCCAGAGTTACATGACACGAGCACGGGGCATGCTTGCCTCGTTTGTACACAGTTTTCTCTTTTATACACCTCATGGAAGATCGGTTCCTACCGGTTCCTCTTTTCTCCAATGGATCGCTCTGAACGATCCCACTATTGCTCTATCTTACAACAACATTATCAGTAGAAGAAACATTGATGGATTTCGGCTATACGTATGCTCCTAACCTCATCCATCAGGGGGCATCTGTTATCAATGAAATTTCTTCCGCACATGGTTACAAGAACTCAGCATCGTCAAACAGTAATGAAGTCATTCATGGCCTTGAATTAATATCACAACATTCAAAAAAGGTCAAAAACTATATAAAGTAGTGAAAAATTGAAGAGCGCTTTGCAGACGTTGGGTGCGCGCGCACATGCGCGGAACATGAACGTGTAAATCACGCATATGCGCACGATGCGCGACTGTTCGCGCAAAAGTCCACGCACCTGCTAAACGACGCATTTTATGAAAGTGGTCGGCCTCCCAACCACTTATGGTTCATCTCCCAAGCCAATTTGACCTCCAAATCTAGGCTAGATCCGAATGGTGGGCTGGTCAAAGACCTAAAAATGCCCTAAATGGCCTCTTTTCACACTACAAGGCAGTTAAACAAAATCCCAAAGCAATGCTATAAAAAGCCATGAATGCACCTCATTTTCTCAAGGAATTCTAAGTAATGTTATGTTGCCTATATTATTTTAAGGACTCCATCCTTGACAAGAACACATTGGCATCATTACATTGGACAATCCACCTCTCCATTGAGTGGATTTGTGAGGAGTTCTTTCATCACCATTTTAATTTTCTTTGTTGTAAGAAGAGCCAACTAGTGAGGGTCCAAGAGCCTTCCCTTGGAGGAAGAAGGGACTCATAGTCCCCTTTCTTCTTGGTGCTTTGTTTTCATCAATAGATCAAGCCTCAAACATTGGTGACATGGGTCTTTTTGTTCTTGTTATCTCTATGTCCTTATGTTCATGATTTTAATTTTTATTGTATCTATTAGTTTTGTTTTTCTTTCTAACTCTTTCCTCTACAGCTGTCCTGCTCAACAGACCCAACCGAGCTTGCAAGCACCTCTTATTTTCTCACCAAGGTGACGAAAGAGGTGCAACACTTCCACCCAATAATATATGAGAGATAATAAAACTTTACATTAAATCATGACCATCAACCAACCATCACATAGAACCTGATAATGCTTCCTGAGACTTATTCAATTTCTGCAATTATTCAATTTTTTGAATACTCTGATCCTGTAGATAATATTAATCAATGTATTCTTTGAAACTTCTCCAAGTTTCACTCCTTGAATCCTCCCCAAAAATAAGTTATATAAATAATGGTAGACTTTATTCAATTTTGGTGTATTCAAGAGATAAAACTTGTACAGAATGCCCCACGCTCAATATTTAACATCAGATTCTGAAACTAGCACAAAAGAAACTAAAGGCCGCATGATTTCCAATGAATTTGGTCCCACTTAATTTGTATTCTCTATGAATAATTTATTATTGTTTTACTTGGAACACTTGTTTATTGACTAGCTTTAGGACTGGTCAAAAACCCTATATTCCACAGAGTGTATCTCCATAATTATATCGAATAAAGAGTTGAAACTTTTACCACAGGTACCTTGATATGTATTATCAATACCATGTCAATTTCACCATATTAATCGTTCTATAAAAAAAGTTATAGAGAAAATGGTAATATGACCTAAAAATAACATACCTTAGAACACATCACCAAAAGACTTCATCCTCCCTTGAAATCTGACGTTCTTTACTTCTGATTTCCTCTAAAATTCGACTTGTGTATCAAATGAATGTATAATGATATTTATTTATACCATTTATTCCACTTCCTTTTAACATTAGGGCCGACCTAACACTTTCTTATTTTGTAATTATTTTCTTTAATTATCTTCAGGGCCTACATGTACTTCCTTCTTCAATTCACTTTGTCATCTTTAAAAATTCATTTCTTCTCAAACATGAGAATCCATGTGATGTGCCACATACCAATGGAAACAACATGATGTATACTATCCATCCATGGGTGTTGTATTTACATGTGCATTGTCCTTCATGTCCAAATACCTTCATCAATCTTGCGGTCCAAAACCAATGACTAGGATTGACATCAATGGCAACAACCAATCTTCCAACAATCTCCCCTTTTGTCATTGATGGAAACAATCATGCTCCCCCTGTCATCATGATCGCAATTTCTCTCCCCCTTTGACATCAATGGAAAAGGGTAGGGTTTCTCCCCCTGAGTTTAATGGAAAAAGGTGGCCTTCTTCTTTGGGGTTTCTCCCCCTGAACATGTGGCACTCAATAATACTTCATCCTTATTTTTGGTCTTTGGGACTTTTTCTTCCTTGGAATCCTTTTGTGTGGATTTTTTCTTCTCTCTCTTCTTCATGTCTAGGATGTATATGTTGTTTTGTATTCTTGTTGCAGTTGCAACCAATCTTCCTGAGTTATTTTCTCTGATTTTACATTTTCAGGAGTCAAACGTAAGAGTGTATCCTTGATCAAATATTTTGCCAACACTGAGAATATTATGATTCAGATATTCAACCAATAAGACTTTTCCTACTTTTACATTTTCACTTCCAATATTTACAGTTCCTTTTCCAAGTATTTTGGTAGATGAGTCATCTCCAAATGCAACATTTCCACCCTTTTTCTTCAAGCTCACAAATTTGCTTTGATCTCCAGTCATATGAGATGAGCACCCACTGTCTATGAAACATTCATCTTCTTCTTTGCATTCTTTAGCAACCAATGTTATTCAACAATTTTCATTGCGTGGAATTTCTTTCCTTTTCCATGTTGTAGTTGGTATGTAGACATTTGGCATATGATTATCTTCCTTCATCTCTCTACAATCTCATGCTTTGTGACCAAGATTATTGCACTTGTAACATAAAATATTTTGATCCATTAATGGGCCAAATGGATTATAATTTATGTTGATAGGTCTACGAACATTTCCATATCTACTATTTTCACCATTCATGTAGCTTGCATAGTTATTCCTTTCATTGATTCTACAATTGATTACATTGTGTCCAAAATTTCCACAAGTATAACAATGTCCAAGAAAGAAATTTTGATACCTGGGCATAAGTGATCTTCTTTGTGGTGTGGTCCATCTAGGTTCACGATCTATTCTTCTGTAGTTTCCTTCATAATGATTTCTTTCATACCTGATGGGAGAGGATCTTCTTGATGTCTCATTCCTTCTGAATTCTAGTCTTCTATCTTGTTGTTCAACTTGTTCTGGAGTGTTGGTTTCCTCATTTTCAACTTCCTTCTCTTATTTTGTTGTCTTCAAACTTTCATTGTATCCTAGTCATGTCTTTTCGTTTGGAGATATTAGACTGCTAAGGATCTCATCTATTTTTTTAGTTCTTTTTTCAAACTTCTTCAACTTTTCTGTTGTCAATAGTAGCTCCCCTTTTGTGCGATCCAATTCTTCTTTCAGTTTCTCATAATCTTCTAATTGTTTCTTCAAGTTATTGATGGTATTTTCAAGCTTGTAATTCTCTTATTCACAACTACTCAATTCACCTTTTAGTATTATGTTTTTGTTTCTAAGCTTTCTATTTTCAGTTTCAACATGCTTCAACTTTTCAAGATTCTCATCTTCTTGTTCACTCTCTACATTGTCTTTGTAACCCAAAAAGGAATCAAGGTTGGTTTCTTAATCTGAATCTTCTTCACAAATGATTTCTTCTTCTTTAGAATTCTTGTGATCATCATCCTAGGTTTCTTGGGTTATGAAGAGGACATCTCCTCCATCATTATCTCATATGAGGAGATGCCATCATCCTTGGAGTAGAAGCTCTTTTTATTGTTGAGACTTCTCTTTTTATAGTAGCAGTTTTCAACTATGTCCTATTCTACCATAGTTAAAGCATTTGAGAGGAGACTTACCTTTGTATCTACCACTTCCCTTTTGGAACCTTCTTACGAAATTTGCTATTTCTTCATCAAGGTCGTTATCCTTGTATTTTGTCTTCTTTATGGATTTAAAGGCTGCTTCATTATTTGACTGGTCATTTTATGTACCTTTTCTCTTTTCATATGCTATAGGAGACCCAGGTAATTCATCCATTGTCATTTTGTTCAAGTCCCTAGTTTCTTCAATGGTGGAGACCTTAGCATCATACTTTAAGAGAAGTGATCTCAACACTTTTTATACAACCAAGGATTCATCGAGCTCTTCACCTAATCCTCTAATAGAATTAACAACTTCATCAAATCTAAGAAAATGGGTTGCAATATCTTCCTTTTCATTCATCTTCAAATTTTCAAATTCTCCTCTATGTCGTTGAAGCTTGACCTGCTTAACTTTTGGATCACCTACGTAGATTCTCTTGAGTTTGTCCCATACCTCCTTAGCAGTGCTGCAGCCCATCACTTTGCTAGCAATGGTTGGTGCCAATGCTGCTAGAATAACATGTCTAGATTTTGAATTACAACTCATAAGCTTCTTCTCATTTGGATCGGTTGGATCATTATTTGGGATTACATAGCCATTTACAACTGAGTACCAAATGTCTAATCCTAAATCCGTTAGGTAAGTTTTCACTCTATCACTCCAGTATGCATAATTTATTCGATCAAATTTTTGAATCCCATTTGAAATGTGCTCATGGTTATCCATCTCTACTTAGGATTTTCGTTCCAGTGGTTAAACTGTTCTGAAGGCAACTTGCTCTGATACCAATTGTTGATACTGAGAGGGGGGTGAATAAGTATCAAGTACAATTTACAAATATTTTCAACTTATACTTAAGACATTCAATTATATCCAATGATAAATGAACAATAGTATAAGAGTTACACCAATACACCACAATACACCATGCACAATATATGAGAAATAATCAATAGTTATTGTTCAAGGGAAGTAATGACTTCCAAAGGTAGCTACAACTTCCAAATGTAAAGGGAGGGATAAACCTCCAAGAGGAAGATATAATCCTCTAATATCAAGAGAGATTTGAACTCTCCATCCTTTCCCCTTCCTTCCACCCAAGAATATATGAGAGATAATAAAACTTTACATTAAATCATGGCCATCAACCAACCATCACATAGAACCTGATAATGCTTCCTGAGACTTCTTCAATTTCTGAAATTATTCAATTCTTGGAATACTCTGATTTTGTAGATAATATTACTCAATGTATTCTCTGAAACTTCTCCAAGTTTCACTCCTTGAATCCTCCCCAAAAAGAATTTATATAAAGAATGGTAGACTTTATTCAATTCTGGTGTATTCAAGAGAGATAACTTGTATAGAATTCCCCGTGCTCAATATTTAACATCAGATTCTGAAACTCGTACACAAGATATTAAAGTCTGTACTATTTCCAATGAAATTGGTCCCACTTAGTTTGGATTCTCTATGAAGAAGTTATTACGGTTTTACTCGGAACACTTGTTTATTGACTAGCTTCAGGAGTGGTCAAAAACCCTATCTTCCACAGAGTGTATCTCCATAATTATATCGAATAAAGAGATGAAAATTTTACCATAGGTACCTTGATATGTCTTCTCAATACCATAGAAATTTCACCATATGAATCATTCTAGAAAAAGCATTATAGCGAAAATGGTAAGATGGCCTGAAAATAACATACCTTAGAACACATCACCAGAAGACTTCATCCTCCCTTGAAATCTAGCCTTCTTTACTTCTGATTTCCTCTGAAATTCGACTTGTGTATCAAATGAATGTATAATGATATTTATTTATACCATTTATGTCACTTCATTTTAACATTAGGGCCGACCTGACACTTTCTTATTTTGTAATTCTTTTCTTTAATTATCTTCAGGGCCTACATGTACTTCCTTCTTCAATTCACTTTGTCATCTTCAAAAATTCATTTCTCCTCAAACATGAGGATCCACATGATGTGCCACATACCACTAGAAACAACATGATGTATACTATCCATCCATGGGTGTTGTATCTGCATGTGCATTTTCCTTCATGTCCAAATACCTTCATCAATCTTGCGGTACAAAACCAATGACTAGGGTTGACATCAATGAAAACAACCAATCTTCCAAAAAGTTGATCTTGAAAAAATTAAATCCATCATGGATTGGCCAAACCCAAAGGATGTATCTGAAATCAAGTTCTTTATGGGCTTGGAAAGATACTATAGGAGATTCATAAAAGGACTCTCCATGATTGGTTGCCCAATCACCTCCCTTCAGAAAAAAGGGGTTAAATTCATTTGGACATCAGAATGTGAAGAAATATATCAAGAGATGAAATACCTTCTAAACAATGTGCCTATACTGAATATTTCACATCCAAACAAAGACTTCCTTGTGTGTACATATTCCTGCAAGGAAGGTATAGGAGGATTCCTTATGAAAGAAGGACATGCGATTTTCTACGAGTCCAGAAAATTGAATGAGCATGAAGTCAATTATGTGACCCATGATATGGAATTTGTTGCCATAGTGCATGATTTAAAAATGTGGAGTCATTACCTCTTAGGTAGAATATTTCTACTTATGACAGAACATAGTGGGTTGAGGTATTTGTTTGACCAACCAAAACTCAATGTGAGACAAGCTAGGTGGATGCTCTCCTTAGTGAGTTTTATTTTGAAATCAAACATATCAAAGGAAAGGGGAACACGGTGGTTGATTCCCTTAGTAGAAGTATGAAAGTAGTTCACTTGGCAACTGTAAGCGCCAGTGAATCAGACATCAAAGAGAGGGTCAAAACTGCACAAGAAACATATGCATTTTTCAAGACCATGACATCATACCTAAAGAAAGATCCCTTAGGGATGAAGTATGAAGGTTATCAACTTCCTAATGATGAACTACTGACTTACAAGGGAATATTATATATCCCAACTTGTGACGACTTGAAGAGGTTCATAATGGATGAACTACAAAAAAGACCATATATTGGTCATCCTGGTTATCAGAAAATGATCATGACCACCAGGAAACTATTTTATTGGCCCAGACTGAAAAAGGACATAGTTTATTACTTAGCTAAGTGTCTGTAACATCAACAAGTCAAGGCAGAGTATCGACACCCAGCATGGCTATTTCAACCCCTACCAATTCCCGAATGGAAATGGGAAACCATCTCCATGGATTTCATCACAAGATTACCAAGTTCAACCAAACAGAACGATGCCATCATGGTAGTTGTGGAAAAACTGAGAAAATTTTCTCACTTCATACCTATCAAGTCAACTTGCAAGGAACTAGATATTTCCATCATCTTCATGAAAGAGATATTCAAACTGCATGGCATGCCTAAGGAAATTATATCCGACAAAGATACAGAGTTTACTTCGAACTTTTGGAAATCCATGTTTGTTGGTTTTGAAACAAAATTACTCTTTTGTATATCCTATCACCCTTAAATTGATGGGAAGATAGAGAGGTTAAACCAAGTATTAGAAGACATGTTGAGGATGCTCAACATGTCTTCTAATACTTGGTTTACCCTCACCAACAAATACCTACTCGGTGTAATTTCTCAACAATCCTCTGACCCAGAAATGAATTACCAATCAAGATGGTAGTTGGAACACCATCCTCAAGAGTTAATGAGGAGATGTGGTAGGGTACCCATCTGTAAGGCTTCCAATCTTGACCACGAATCAGGATTCAGACCCACTCAAACTTGTTTAGGAAGGAAATAAAGGAGGTAATTCAAGGACATGAATAGATCTGCTAGATAGCAGAGTAGATAAAACACTCTCTCGAGAAAAGAATGGGAGGATACTTTGACTCTGAAGTTGAAAGAAAAAGATGAGAAATAAGCTTGTTTTAGCTAAAATAAGCCATGGACAGGGTTTGGCTACATGCTGAAAAACAAGGCTGACAAGTGACTGAGGAAGTACTCATGTAGACCTCTTTACTTGGAGTAAAGAAAACCAGACACCTAGTTCCTATGCGAGGAGGAGAGTAACCTTCGTCCCTGATTGTTGTGGAGCAAGGAGAAATAATCTCTCTCTGAGCATCATGGTCTATCTTAGAGGTGGCTAGTGATAATTCGTCAAGACTGACTGTGCCTATGGTTGGGAGGAAATAGGCACCCCTTTTAGTAGTTGCATCACATTTTCTAGTTCTGATAAGTATTCTCATACTCTATGTAATATATTGGATGTGATGATGAAATGTTTGTGTTTGTGTTTAATTCTTTCATTATTTTGAACATATATTAGATAGGTTATTTTACTTCTATAAACTGTTATGTTTTCATGATATTTAAATTTTCTCAGACTAGCTGCTAGAGAGTCATGGGATGGGAATCCACAGCAGGGTCAGGGTAGGATCCACTGAAATGTATAAGTCCCGCCAATCCCTTGAATTTTACCTTAGCGAGAATGTCAAGTTCAAATTATGAGGGAGAAGGGTGTCCCCTTAAGACTATCCCCCCCCCCCATCTTTCTGAGGGCTCGCGCTCACATCCTTAATTCAATTGTTGCTAAAGGATTATCACTTAGCCCCTAGAATTTCCAAATTCCATGTGACCAAGGTCTGGGAACCTTGCGCTAGTCCAAAAGGGTCTATCTCTTTCAGCTATGGGACTTCAGGACTGGTGACTCCACAATCCTCGAAAACAGTCGAAGGCCGAAGTCATGAATTGACGAGAGCCATTGATCATCACTGGAATAGAGAATTATTCATGATTCCCTAATCTCCTCCTCACTTTACTCTGTTTTAGTCAGTTAACTGAAGACTAAGAGACTAGTTAACTCAGACTAGGTGGAAGTTCACTCACGTAACTGCCTGAGAGACTAAACTAGGTGGTAGTTTACTCCCTTAACTGATGGTGTGTGTCCATATCACTCTAGACCACCACTATGGTGCATTGGGTTCTCCTCCAATGTGCATTAGTTGATTTATATAGAGTATATCATGTGTAAATTATCATTCATTCATTTGGTTAATAAGAATTCTTCCATTGTTTCTCTCCTTCTTCTCTTTTCTCATATTTTATCTGCAACTGTATATGTCAATTCCTAGCTAAATCTATTATGTGTAGGTTCAACACATTTACATGGTATCAGGGTCTACAGACTACTAGGGAAAAGACACACCAAATTATTTTTGCAGGTACCGAAGATTGAAGACAGCAAAAAAATTGAATTTCCAAAAGAATTCATTCTTACACCATACAATTTATTTGTATGGAAGGAGAAGATGATAACGCATGTTTGAGCCAAACGATTATACCAGTTAACCATGAAGACATAGACAAAACCAACATCATCCATAGAAAAATCCAAGTATCTAAATCAAATGGATGAATTGTTTGGAACATCTTGCAATCTCATTTCTCTTGAAATCCTCTTTCACATATCCTCCTATAAAACCCCCAATGAATCCTGGACCACCATGGAAGGGAATTTTGGAAAACAAGATGAGATGAGGGGACACATGATCAAGGTGGAATTTCTCATATTGGATCCAAAAACCTTTGACAATCTCCAATATTTCTTTACCAAATATAAGGATTTCCTGTCCCAGCTCAAGGCTTGCAGGGTTGATAAAACTGAGGAGAAACAAATGGTTCTCACCATTCTCTCCAAACTTGGTCTAGAATACTTAGTGTTTTTATCCACATTTCATTCAGTTAGTTTCTCCTCTAGATCTACATAGATGATGCCCTCTCTTGAGGCCTTTATCGAGTCTCTAACACAAGAGAAGAATAAGTCCCAAAGGCCCAAAGGCACATGCACATGCAATATGGAAGCGGTCATCAATATCAAAAACATAAATACAAAGACAAAAGGAAAGAACATGGAAATCCAAAGAAGTAAGGGTACTCAAAACCCTTCAATGATGCCTCTGTATCCAAAGGTGGAAAGGGAAGAAAATGGGAGAAATGCACTTACTTCCATAAAGGTTTTCATCCAGAATCCACATGTATGTGGAAACAAATAGATCTAATGACCCAAATACTTTAGAGAAAACAACCTTGGATATCGCATCCTTGAGGGTGCCAAGAAGAAGAAGCCAAAAGATCAAAATCCCAAGAAAGGAAATTCTAGCCATGCCTTGATTTCAATCAAATCCTCTCTCGATGCTTGGATCGTAGATTTAGGTTCATCACACCACATGAATGCCAAAAAACAAGTCTATTCTTCATTGTATGTATGCAAAGGTCCTCCTATTCTAATGGGGGACAAATATCCATTCGCGGTCACTAGAAAAGGAAGAATTGAACTCACAAATGGAAGCTTCGAGAGTGTGCTACATGTTCCCAAACTTTTAGTCAATCTTCTCTCCATGTATTAGATGAAAAACTATGGCACTGTAAAGAGAATCATATTCATACCTGATGCAATAGATATATTTTACATGCAAACGAATTCCAGGGTTTCTACCAGTGAGGTAAATCATCAATCTTGACTCTATAATTTTTTTGAATTTATTGAACCAGATTTTCCATTACTTCTTACCCATGTTGATGAAAGTAGTAGGATATGGCACGGAACATTCATGAATTTAAATTTCATATATATGCAACAAATTAGAAAGTATGGAATGGTTGATTGTCTGCCCAACATCCACTTCTCCAAAGGAATCTGTGAGGGGTGTGTTCTTGGAAAACACCCTCGAGAGAAATTCGACAAAGGGAAGACGTAGAAGGCTTCCTCTCCTTTATATCTTATCCATAGTGACCTCATGGGACATTATTTGCATCAATCAATTAGTAAAGCAAGATACATTCTCATTTTCACTAATGGTTTCTCACGCTTCACATGGATTTTCTTTCTTAGGAAAAAATCAGCGGTCTTTCAACACCTCAAAGATTTCAAAGCCCTTATTGAGACATAGCCAGGAAATAAAATCAAAGTCCTCTGAACAGAAAAAAGGGGAGAGTATGTCAACCATTAGATACAAAATATTTTTCATGAGCCAGGGATTCAGTTGTAGCACACAGTTCCCTATACTCCGTAGCAAAAAGAGTTTCTGAGCAGAAAAATAGATCTCTAAAAGAGATCACATCTTGCATGCTACATGCAAAGTCACTTCCACATAAATTATGGTTGAAGAATTTAATTGTACAACCTACATACAAAACAAATATCCCCATAAATATTTCAAGGATAATACCCTTTACGAGGCTTGGAGCAGCCTCAAACTGGTGACCCACTTTTGTATTTTCAGTTCACATGCATGGGCCAGGATTCCCTCTGAGAAGAGGACAAAAATTGATCCACAAAGCACATAATGTATATTTGTTGGATACCAAAACAGTGTGAAGGGATACAAACTCATTGATATTTCCTCGAACCGGCTCATCATTGAGTGCAACATCCAATTCTAGTAAAGTGTCTCGCATGTACCTCAATAGTCACATGCAGACACGTTTTTTCTTCCACCTATCAGATATGATGAGCATGCACATGTCGACTTTTCTTCAGATGAGAGTTCTGATTCATAGGATTTAGATGATCCAGACACAAACTCAGTACAGTTAATTGCAGATGCAGATCTAGAATAGAGGCCCAAGTGGGCCAAGACTACTCTTAAGGATGTAGGGGATCCAATTGATACTAGGAGGACTCGATCTGATTTTGAGGATCCTCCTCTTGCACTCACTTCCACTGAATCGATGCCACCTGGGAATATTTATTGGTTCATTCTTCAGATCCACAATCTTATGGATAGGCTGCTAGAAATCCCTTTTGGGAATCCACCATGCAGGAGGAATACAACTCCCTCCTTGAGAACCATACTTAGGATCTGGTTCCCCTTCCTTCAGGAAGGAAACTTGTCAGGTGCAGATGGGTCTACAAGACCAAGAGTGCAGTGGATGGATAGGTTAGCAGATACAAAGTGAGGCTAGTTTCCAAGGGATTTCAATAGGTGCATGGCATTGACTATGATGAGACCTTCACTCCAATAGAGAATATGGATTCCATACATTTATAACTTTTCATTGTGACAAGCAAGGGATGGGAAGTCCATCAGATGGGTGTGAACAATGCATTTCTTCATGGCAATCTCTTTGAGGAGATCTATATGGAGCAGCACTGGGGATTTATGTAGGATTCATATTTGGTCTGTCGATTGAAGAAGTATCTTTATGGCCTCAAGCAGGCTCCGAGGGCATGGGATGCCAAGATGGAATCCTACCTGATGTCACTAAAATTTGTATGTAGTAAGTCAGACCCGAATGTTGACATGCTCAGAAAGGTTGATTCACTTCTACTCCTAGTTCTATATGTTCATTATTTTCCGATCCCCAGTTGCTCGACTTTAGCAATTGTTGCATCCAAGAGGATTCAGCATGACAGGTTCTTGATGACAAACATGGGTCTACTACATTTCTTCCTTGGACTCCATATCAATCAAAATACATCAAGAACCAAACTATCTTAGGCCAAGTATGCATGAGATCTCCATGAGAAATTCTACTTGATAAACTACAAGTCTTCCCTGACTCCTTTCCTATCATGAATCATTCTTGAGGATGGCAAAGACACTCCACTAGTTGACAGCACATTGTACAGACAACTAGTGAGAATTTTTTTATATCTCAAACACTCTAGACCAGACCTCTCCTATGCAGTTGGAGCAGTCTCCAGATTCATGCAGGAGTCGCATGAGCTACATTGGAAGGCTGCAAAGTGTATCCTTCGATACGTATAGGGCACCATCACCTTTGAGATTCACTATTTAGCAGACTCTACATTGGACTTCATTGGGTTCACTAATTCTAACTGGGTTGGTGATAGCATTGATCGCAATTCCACATCTAATTACTCACTCAATCTTGGTTTCAGGCCTATTTGTTGGTCGAACACGAAGCATATTGTTATTTATCTATCTTTAGCCGAGGAAGAGTACAGAGGGATAGTTAACATAACCATTCAAGCTATGTGGCTACAACATTTTCTCACCAAGTTGGGAATTGAGTTTCATCGGTCGAGCGTCATCTAGTGTGACAACCAGAGCACTCTGAAGTTATGGAGAGATCTATTTCAGAGGCAGAGGATGAATCACATCGATATCCACATGCACTACATCTGAGACTTAGTGAATGAGGGAATCATTGACCTGTAGTTTTTTCCTTCAGCAGAACAGACTACAGACATATTCACCAAGACCTTCANNGGTTCCCATGAGGTTTTCCCTGTTTCCTCATTTATTTCAGTGTATATTTTGTATTTGGGTACCCAACATGGCCTTGTTTCTGGGACCCATTCTCTATTTTCACCATAGTGATGTTCAGGGGGGTGTTGGAGATACTTCACACACACCTAGGATTTATTTTTCCTAAGGTTTTCCCTATGTTTATTAGTTATTATTCAGTCTCCTATATTTTAGAAAGAATATTCCTCTAGGAGAATATTCTCTTCAGTTCACACTTCAGTTTGATCAGTTGAGTGGAGTTTAGATGCCACATTTGTTATCCACAAATTTGGTCAGTGTGATGATGTCATGATGATATCATGATGATGGAAAATCAAGCTCTTTACCAAGAATATTTTCCTTAGAAAAGTTACAGTTGTCTTCTTCCATAATTCACATTTTGAAACATGTTCACAGGCTGCTTATATATTCACCTGCGAGAATGCCTGTTTCTCGCAGGCTGCTTTAAGCTAGGGTGCAAACTTCTCGCACTGTACTCATGGTTAGGGTGCAAACATGCTTTTAAAGGAGAAAAAGATAAAGATCTCGAACCTTCTAGAAGGGAATCTTCTAGAAGGATGAGTTGGCTTTCGAGTGGTTATTCAAGTACTGGCATTCCAGATATCTTGGGATCATTCCCTATCCAAGTAACTAAA
>ML779814.1:866728-882914 GCA_009831015.1 Picea engelmannii
GCTTACAAAGTCTATCGACTGTCACTGGTTCCGCTCTCAGACTTTGGGGGGCATTCTGTTATCCACAAATTTGGTCAGTGTGATGATGTCATGATGATATCATGATGATGGAAAATCAAGCTCTTTACCAAGAATATTTTCCTTAGAAAAGTTACAGTTGTCTTCTTCCAGAATTCACATTTTGAAACATGTTCGCAGGATGCTTATATATTCACCTGCGAGAATGCCTGTTTCTCGCAGGCTTCTTTAAGCTAGGGTGAGAACTTCTCGCACTGTACTCATGGTTAGGGTGTGGACATGCTTTTAAAGGAGAAAAAGATAAATATCTCGAACCTTCTAGAAGGGAATCTTCTAGAAGGATGAGTTGGATTTCGAGTGGTTATTCAAGTACTGGTATTCCAGATATCTTGGGATCATTCCCTATCCAAGTAACTAAACCATCTCTTCCTATATACTAAGGAGATTTCTCATGGAAAGGGTTAAGTTGAGCAAGCAACAAGCTAGCAAGAGATTGATTAGAGAATCAGTGCAAGATTGTATGGAGGATTGATGCTACAGCAGCAAGAGACAACAACAAGGTCATCACAAGTGGTTGATTTTCTTCATGCATGAGCAAGTGTGTGTATCAGAGCTAGAAGCCATCTAAAGGAGACCTATGACATCAAGGCTCAGGTTGTAAGTTTCACTTTCAATTAATTGAATACAGCAATATGTCCCTTTCCCATAAAGATGATGTCACTTTATTACATAATTCCTTGATCATATGTATAGACTAGTCATTGAATAAGTTAATTTGCCTTTACTTCGATTGGTTCGTTTTGTTGTGATCTGGACAGGACGAGAGCATCGGAACAAAGCTTGGAACAACAGAGATATAAGGACAACATTCATAAGGTATGTCCATAACCCTTATCTCTTAGTTCATTCAATAGGCTAGATCTAGGGAAAGTGTAGTATTCTGTCTTGTTTTGTTCTATATACCAGGTGGATCTAGGGAGATCGGTTAGTGTCCGCACCTACGGATTTATCCCATAACAACATTGGGATTATCACCATGCAACATTGGGATCATCACTAGCTAATGCGCATTGTCCTTGGGATCATCACCAAAATAGCACATTACTCATGATTATTTGATCTCCTCCTCACTTCAATCTGTTTCAGTCAGTTAATTGAAGACTGAGAGACTGTTTAACTCAGACTAGGTGGTAGTTCACTCCCGTAACTGCCTGAGAGACCAGACTAGGTGGCAGTTTACTCCCATAACTATTAGTGTGTGTCCAGATCACTCTAGACCACCACTATGGTGCATTGTCTTATCCTCTTTTTCACATTAGTTGAGTTATACATAGTATATCATGTGTAAATTATCATTCATTCATTTGGTTAATGAGAATTATTCCATTCTTTCTCCCCTGCTTCTCTTTTCTCATATTTTCTCTACAACTATGTATGTTAATTCCTAGATATATCTATTATGTGCAGGTTCAACACATTTACAGAAATTTTAGCTAATGGAACTATGAATGAAACACCTTCCACTTCTACTACCCCTCCGTCTAGATCTTGAAAGAGAAGCCAAATTTTGACTCAATATTACGTCCACCCAAGAGTACAATCTGAAGGTTGAATTTTAATCTAGACACCCGCGTTTCCTAGAACTACAACATTGTTGAAGATATAGCACAAGTACCCTATGCAATTTTGACACTTGAGGTTCGACAGAACTGTCCTAGTCAATGTAGAACCCTCTTGGAATCCATTGGAGTTGTAGACCCTGAGTCATCCAATACTAATATGTTTAACCTGGAAGATTATAAAACAAGGCCCTCTCATCAACTTGCATTTCAAATTTAGGTCATTATTTGGAATTGAAGCATCCATCGTACTATATTAGATGAAGGAGATTCAACATGTGCTATGTCTTTATCTTGTTGGAATACCTTAGGTTCTCCTTGTATAAATCGGTATCCTACTACATTGAAATCATTTGATGGATGAGGCTTCAAGACATTTGGATTGATGCAATATTTAGTCGTTGAACTTGGGGTGGAAAATATTTTCGTCAATGTAGAAGTGGTCGATGCTCCTCTAGACTATAATGTATTACTTGGTTGAAGCTAGTTTTATGAAATGGTTGTCATTGCATCTTCAGTTTTCCATCTTGCACAATTTCCCCATCAAGGGAATATTGTTACTATTGACCAATTGGATTACTGTATACCAGATATATGAAACCACACTACCAAAAATGTCCCATTTGGGGAGATTCGAAGCTTAGCTATGAGAGTGTGGGTGTAGGTCTCCTTAAATATTCCTCACTCATGGGATCATTTCCCATTCCTTCTCCTAAAACCTCGCAAATAAATGCAACGATTAATATGATTTCAACCATGGCACACCAATCCCTTGAATCATCCAATCCTTGGGTCATGCCTAGTCCACTAGAACTTGATATGATCGGTGATGTTATGCCACTTAGTCAGGTTGAGGAAGTATATGATGTTATTCAATCTGCCTCTCCTTATCCTAATGACCAACCTATGGTGGCATCAGATTCATATCATCCTCCATCCTAGTTAAACTCATCATGTTTTGGCTATTTCCTACTTATTTTTCCATCAGACGAATCTATAATGGAAATGCTTAGAATAGAACACTCCCCTTGGGATGATCACCACCATTGGTCATATTTTCTCCCAAGTTTGGATGTGATAGAGGAATATATTAAATCCATATTTCCATCTGATATTTTTAGTAACCCTCAATCTTCGATACTTACTCAAGACACTATTTCTAAAGGAAATTTAGGGAATGTCACATAAACCATCTCCATTCAAATATCAGAAAAATATGGTGTCGTGGAAAACATACAATTAGGTGTGAATTGTTCGAATGAAGAGATTAAATATTACACATCCTTATTTAAATAATTCCATGATGTTTTTTCGTAGATCTACGTAGAAATTCCAGGGATCAATCCTTCGATCATTGTGCATGAAATCCAACTTTACCCTAGAGCTAAACATGTACAACAAAAACTTCGCCCAATGCACCCTAAAAAAACTACGACTATAAAGGAAGAAGTTAAAAAGTTGTTGAAAGTTGGTTTCATTTATCCTGTACCTTTGACCGAATGGGTTTCTAACATTATTTCGGTCATGAAAAAAAAAAGGGCAATTAGAGTTTGTGTCGACTATAGGGACCTAAATATGGCTTGTTCTAAGGACAATTACCCTACTCCCTTCATTAACCAAATCATCGATAATTGCGTTGGAAGAATAATTTTCTCATTATGGATGGCTTCTCAGGCTACAACCATATCGACATTCTCCCCTTTGATCAACATAAAATAGCTTTTATCTTCCCGTGGGGAACCTTCACATATTGCAAGGTACCCTTTGACGTTAAAAATACTGGAGCTACCTTCCAGTGGACTATGTCGTACACTTTATGGGATATCAAGCATATTGTTAAACCATGCCTCGATGAATTTACTACCCATTTGGATCGTCAAGAGGATCATATTGATCATATGAGAGCAATTTTTCTTAGGTGTCAGTTTTACAAGATACGCTTGAATCCTCATAAATGTATTTTCCTTGTTGAAATAGTAGACTCCTAGGCTTCGTGGTTTAAAAATATGGGATTAGGGTGGATCCCTTAAAAATGAAAGCTATTTTGGCTTTACCTCCCAATAACCTTAGCCAACTCCAAAGTTTTCAAGGGAAGGAAAATTTTCTACATCGTTTTGTCTTCAATTGTGCAGAGATCATGAAAGGATTTATACAATTACTGAAGAAGGATGTCCCTTTCATCTGGGATGACCAAGATCAACAATAATTCCATTCTCTCAATCATGCTTTGGCGCATACACCATTTTTTCACCCCCCCAACTATACGAGAGATTATATCCTTTACTTGGTTGCCTCCACTTCCACTATTTCCATGGTGTTAGTTCAAAATTGTACGAAACATGTGGTATACTATTTGAGTGAAATCCTCATAGGCCCTGAACTCTAGTATTCACATGTTGAGAATTTGGATTTGGCAGCGGTCATCATTGTTCAAATATTTCACCATTACATACTCCACAAAACCATTGGTATTGCTGACTCGAACCCCATGTTTCACATTCTAACATGTCAAGTACTGGGGGGAAATACTCTAGGTGGATTGTTATTCTCCAGGAATTCGATCTCAATTTTGATAAATCGAAGTCAAAGAAATCATTGGTCTTTGTTGAGTTAATTTGGGACTTTCCCCATACATATGCATAAAATGAGCCCTTTGATTCACTTCCATATGAGTCATTGTTACTCATTAGTACGTCTTATCCCTGGTATGGAGACATTCTCTTATATCTCCAAACCCAACGCTTTCAGCCTAATGTATCATGTGACGAGAATCATCACATTTTCCACCATTCTAAATATTATCTTATAATTCACACACTCTATATCACCATGGTGTCGATACCATTTTACGACGATGTTTAACTCATGAAGAGGATGAACGAGTCTTGAATGAATATCACTCAGGAGCATGTGGCGGTCATCTTTACGGGATGGATACAGCCTAGAAAATCCTACATGATGGGTATTTTTGGCTATCGATATTTAAAGACTATATTGAAGGTGTTAAAAAATTCCCACCCTATCCTATTTTTCATAAGAAAGCACATACCCACCTTGCTCTGCTTCATCCAATAGTTTTTTTCGACCCATTTTCCAAATGGGGCATTGATTTAATGCAATGTAATCCTACCTCATCTAGGGGGCACAGTTATATTATCATCGCGGTCGATTATTTCACTAAATGGGTCGAGGCTATGCCTACATTCCTAAACGATGGAAAAACTATTGCTTTATTCATATCCAACCACATCATCGCTAGATTTAGAGTCTCGCAAGCTATCGTAACTGATCACGTATCTCATTTCCATAACCATATGATGGTTGAGTTGAATGCCAAATTGGGTTTTCTCCATAAAATCTCATCCCCGTACTATCCACAATCCAATGGACAAGTATAATATATTAATAAAGTATTGAAAACCATGCTTAAATGCATGGTGGGGGTGAACACAATGAATTGGCATTTACAAATTTTGTCATCACTTTGGGCTTACCGTACTTTCGTTAAAACCACCACTACATTCAAACCTTTCGAGTTGGTATATTGTTTAGAAGCGGTGTTTCCAATCGAATGCAAAATTCCATCTTTGAAGCTAGTTGTAGAACTATTGTCAAACACCTCTGTTGCAGAAGAATGTTTTATATACTTAAAAAAACTTGATGAGACTCATCATGATGTTGGTATCATTAACAAGACATACCAAAAACATATCAATATTCAATATGATAATTCTATCCGAGCTCGCACCTTTGCAGAAGGAGACTTAGTCCTGGTATACGACCAAGACCATGATAAGATGGAGGTAGGAAAATTAGAACCTATGTGGCATGGACCTTACATCATAAAATATGTACTATGGAAGGTGCTTATGAGCTAATAGACTATGATGGAATCTCTTTAAAGGATCCCCATAATTGGATCTATTTGAAAAAGTAGTATTCTTAGGGGCATCCTCCATGTGTGCTTTGTACATTACTATACCATATATTTTGGTTTTCTATGTGTATTTTCTTTTGAATGAGAGAATTTGTTTCTCCCATAGCTACTTATCTCGCTTTGTGCTTGAATGCATAGATGTTGACATCCTTTCTCCTACACTTTGTATTTTTGGAAGGTGTTAGCCGACAAACCCATAACTTTGCTTCTACAACTTGTGTTAGAAATATTTCTTGTAAAGGGGGAAACATGTGAAGAGGCGGGTAAAAACCCACTTACCCTAAGTTCGGGGCACGAATGCACCTATGGTTAAGCAGCGAGAAGATATGAGTGGTGAGGATCTACACACCCATATCTACGGTCGGGAGCGGATTCCAAAGCCCCCCCCCCGCCATTCTACCTTTAAGTGAAGGGGAGGGGGGGTCCGGAATCGGGCGCACACCTCCGCAACGACATCGATCATAGCGCCTAGATAGATGGCTGAGGCTTCATTCTGGACCCCCCTTGCCTTTCTGGCTTTAATCGGGGGGGGGGGGGGTCCGTAATGATGTGATATTAATGTGGGGCCCCCTTCCTGATGTGTCACCTTCTGTACCGTCCTTCCCCCTATTAACGTGGCGACTCCTCCTTGCATCTTCCCCCACTTCTTCCAAATAACTTACCACCTCCCTCTTCCCCTGTCACCTATCCACTCACCCTCATGGTATGTGTCTCTCCCCCCCAATCACCTCCACCTCAACACCGTTCGCCATTCACTTGTACCCCTGCGCTCCATGTTGCTCCCGCCTATGTCCTGTCCATACCCCATGGCATTTCTCATCCGATGTCATAACTCTTGTTTATTCGACATCACCCCCGTCATACCCTCATCCATGTCTGCCATAGGGGTCCCCACGTAGCAATCCAATGAAGCATCATCCAAAATAGGACTATTCAACTGATCTAGGTGGCACCATTAGGAGACCGCCACGTCCCAGAAGACGGAGTTGACCGAGGTCATCCCCAGTCCCAAGGAAGCAGTTATTGAGGCAGTTGGTGGTGGTTAGATATCGTCTCCACCATAAATGGAAAGTCCGGTGATGAATTAAAAGCACGTCGATTCATCCACTGGACTGTCAGGAGTTCGATTGCATCTGTCATAGGTGCACGATCGTTCAGAGACTGCATGTGCAGATTGTTAGTGGACATGCAGACGCAATGTTTTTAATATAGTGTGTCGGTTTCGTTGTTGTGTTTTTCTTTGAGTATATGTAGGCAATTTTCCCATTTTTTTTAATCTATCGATGGTAGAGCAAAGCTCCTGATTGTAAATTTTTAGTAGACGTCTCTAGTTCTTTGGTTATGCATCTGTATGTAATATTTCTTGTTTAATGACAGACAGTTTTCTTACCCCATCTAGTTTTCATCTCATACTGAGGGAGTTCATGATTGACTGATTCACATGAATTATTGCAATTATGTTATGATAAAGGATTTATTGTTGCATTGTTGTATTCTCCGGTTTTCTGCGTTTGAATGTAAGAAGATCTTGCATTTAGATGTCTTCTCCTATAGTCTGTTAGAAACCTGATGTTTACGACAGACCTTTGCATTTCTCTCATACAAGTTTTCCTCCTATTCACCCTTACTACAACTCACTGTCTGAAGTTTGACTAAGACCTTACTTGCCCATGCATACTTGGCCTAGTTTCGAAGTTAGAACAATATTGTTTTGAGTTAACTTCCATTCGATCACCCCTTTTATAAACAAATCGTGACATAAACTGATGGGCATTGGGCTCTTCTCCTACTACAATCCAGGAGTGACTTCCGTCGCCAACATTTCTGGCGCCGTTGCCAGGGACGAAGTTGAAAATATTCCCTGGGATTGAACGAAATTGAGCTTCTCATTCTGAAGGTGCATCAAGAATCAGATCCCTTGAATATTGCTATTGTGCACCTAGCGACTCCATTGTGATGACTCCACTGCGGCGAAACTGTTGTGATTAGTTGTGGCTTCCAGCGGTAGACACACGTGGTACCATCCTCAATTTCCTATAGCCATGCCTGAAGTGGATCTAGAGGTGATCATCAGAAAAGGGAAGGCCTCTCAAGGAGAAAGATTCACCACTAAACCAGGTAATTCGCCACCTCCTTCCGTAAAAAATCCATTTTCTTATTCTCAACTTCCTAGCAAACCTGTTTCTGAGGTTTCCCATTTTCTGAATTTCGGGAGTGTTCCTACTGATTTTTCCCCTCCTGGTCTAGCATTAGAAGGAGAAATCCTTGTCACTCCCTTCTCCCCCAAAGATGTACCTTAGCGTAGACCCCAAACCTCAGAATATTTCACCACCCCTCCTCTTGTTACTATTACTGCACAGAGAGGAGTGTCTTCCCATTCATGTCCCTTAGCTCTCTCTTTGTATTCCCCATTGTTTCCCTTTCCTCCAAGAAGCTCATTTCCGGTATCCCCTGTTCACACCCCTTCTCCTCTGAGTTTTCCTCCACTTAGTATTCCCATGGCAGGAGTAAATCCCCCTATGACCAGAATGGAGGCTATTATAGCCACTAGGTATGCTCCCCTTGTGTTACCTCAGCCTCTCAATGCCCTCCTAGTAGATGGTTACCTCAAGCAGCTGCCCAATTTTACAGGTGAGGGGGACATAACTGTAGAAGAACACCTAGAAGCCTTTTACAGTTTTACAGATGATAATGTTATCATGCATGCAGACGTACGGATGAGGATTTTTGTCCATAGTCTTCAAGGCGAGGCTAGAAAATGGTTTAAGGCCCTTCCTCCTTGATCTATTGATGGGATCGAAGCTTTGGATAATGCCTTTTTGAGACAGTGGGGAGATAAAAAAGACTTCATGTATTACATGACAGAGTTTGGGCCTTTGAAGAGAAAAGAAGGAGAGTTTGTCTCTGACTTCTCCAAGAGATTCAATAAAATGTACAATAAAATCCCTGCTGAGATAAAACCCTCCGAAGCCTCTACAAATATCACTTATGCCAGTGCCTTTGATCCCGATTTCTGCCTCATGTTGAGGGAAAGAAGAGCCACTACTCTGGCCCACATGCAGGATGCAACCGTGGAGGTAGAATCTAACATATTGGTTGTTGACTGACTCAGGAACACTGCTAATAGAAACATATCCAGAAGGAGGCCTGAAGCCTCCCCATCCAGTTCCTCTCCCCTTCCCCTTCAGATAGATGAGACAACTAGAGTGCTAAAATCACTTTCTTCCAAGATGGAAAGGTGGGAGTTAGAAGGGAAGCCCATGTACAGAAATCCCTAGAGTGTTGATAGTAGAGGTTTCAGGAGACCTAATAACAATGTGCCTTAGGCTTTCCCAAGGGAAAAAAGGGGGAAAGACAGAGAAGATCAAAGGATTCAAACCCCCCTCCAAAATAACCTAGTTTCTCATGAAGAAGGAGAGGAGATAGATGAGCTTGACCCTGAAATTCACTGTATTGAAGAAACTTCCCCTTTTCCCCATTTGACTCAGTCTGCATATGAAGAATCCATTATGAACATTCAAATCAATGAGTTAGGTAAAGGAGGAAAGGCCAACAACACCTCTAGCAGATACCCTCTTAGGTCAAAGAAGAAATAAGGAAACTTTGACGGCCAAGATTAGCCCCTCATAGCAAAAAGGCCTACTAAATCTGCAGCAACCACTACTAAAGAAAATAAAACTGAGAATGCTTCGCTAGAAATCAAAGAACCTGTCTCTGAGGTAAGGGAAGCTCCTAAGCCTATTTCCTCCTTTAATTTTGAGCATGAAATTCAAAATATCAGAATTCTCATCCCCCTCTCAGAGCTATTTAAAAATGAAGAGTTCAAAAGGTCCCTCTCCAAACTGCTACAATCTGAGTCCCCCAAACCTTCCTCTGACTCAGTGAACCTTCAAGATGAAAATCCAACAGTCATCCTAGGTCCCATGGTGGAAGACATATATGATTCATCCCCTCCCTTCTACACCTCTCTGAACATACATGATAAAGTGTTACATAATTTCTTCATGGATTCAGGAGCTTCCCACAACCTTATGCCCAAAATAGTCATGGAAGAGTTGGGACTGGAAGTGAAAAAGGCTTATCATGATTTGTACACTTTTGATTCAAGGAAGGTGCAATGTCTTGGAGTCATAAAAGACTTGTTGGTCTCTTTATTCCAGCTTCCAATGAAGAGTGTGGTCATGGACATTGTGGTAGCTGATGTTCCCCCCAATTTTGGCATGTTATTGTCTAGGTCTTGGATTAAAAGACTTGGAGGAACATTACAGATGGATCTCACATATGCCACCATTCTAGTCTTTGGAGGGGAACACATGAGGTTGTACAGAGAATCTCAGCTAGCCTATATTGTCAGTGATGAAGCAAACCCCACCAATCATCCCATCTTTTCACTTGACACTGATTTGGGGTCTAGTTTGTTGCAGGTCACTGAAACTCCTGATGCCCCTTTACAGATCAGAAAGAAGCCCATTCTTAATCAACATATACCTCCTTTGACCACCTCTGTTTGGAATATGTTCTTTGACGAAGCTTCTTCCAGTATAGGCATTGGCGCTGGAGTAGTTTTCATATCGCCTTGTCAAGAGACCATGTCCCTGTCATACAAGCTAGAATTTGAAACCACCAACAATGTGGCAGAATACGAAGCTCTTGTTCTGGGTATGAGGGTTGCAAAAGAAATGGGAATAAGGGAGATGGCAGTGTTCAGAGATGCTGAATTGATAATCCAACAGGTCAGGAATGTTTATTGGGCCAAGCATCCTTGGCTCAGAAGTTACAGAAACGAGGTATGGGACCTGATTGATAATTTCTTCTCGGCTTTCAACATTTCTTTTGTCCCAAGGGAGGATAATACTTCGGCCGATTCCTTAGTTGTCTCAACTAGTCTGTTCAAAATCCCTCTGCCACCGAAGATCACATGTGGGGTCGAGATAAGATATAGGCCATCCATCCCAGACAATGTAAAGCATTGGAAGGTATTTGAAGATGATCTTGAAATCGAAAAATTTCTTCAATCTGTCGATGAGTTTTCTGCATTGCACATTGATCAGGACCCTGATCCCGAAGGAGACCCTCACTCTGAGGTATTCTTAAATAAAATTGTTAATCACCATATTGTCCAGCTGCCCAACAATCACATTCCAAGGGGACTAATCCCTTTAGAAAGACTGTTCGATTGGAATGATGTGGCAGTAAAAGGTAATGTTTTGGGAGGAGATGTTGATTTATTTGAGTGCAACATTGGCACACAAGAAGAGCCTAAGTTCGTTAAGTTGTCAAGCAACCTGACCAATGAACAGAGGGCGGAATATACTGAGTTATTAAAGGAATTCACTGATGTGTTTGCATGGGCCTATGAAGACCTCAAGACATATGACACATCTGTCATTGAACACAAGATCCCACTGAAGGAAGAAGCCAAACCATTTAGGAAAAAGCTAACACAGATAAATCCTATGTTGTTGTCTGTCATGGAAAGAGAGGTGAAAAAGTTACTATATGCCCGAATCATTGTTCCCTTGAGATACTCCGAATGGGTGGCCAATTTGGTCCCGGTGAGGAAGAAAAGTGGAGAAATCAGACTCTGTGTTGATTTCAGGAACCTGAACAGGGGCTCAAGGAAAGATAATTATCCCCTACCCAACATGGAGCACATATTGTAGAGGGTAACTGGTGCATCTAGGATATCCATGATTGATGGTTTCTTTGGTTATAACCAGATATCAGTCATGCCCGAGGACAGAGAAAAAATGGCCTTCACCACTCCTTGGGGAACATTCATGTATGCCAAAATGCCTTTTGGATTGATGAATGCAGGAACAACATTTCAGCGAGCCATGGATATAGCCTTCATTGGGGAGAAAGATCAGTTTGCGGTGATCTATCTGGATGACATAACAGTCTTCTCCAGGTCTGACAAAGAGCACTACTGTCATCTGAGAAATATTTTTTTGAAGTGTCATAGGTTTGGCCTATCCTTAAACCCCAAGAAATGTTTGTTTTCTATGAAGGAGGGAAAATTGTTAGGCCATATAGTATCAGCAGAAGGAGTAAGAATTGATCCCAGTAGGGTAGAAGCAATTTAGACCCTGTCACTTCCCCGGTCTAGAAAGGAAGTTCAGGATTTTTTAGGGAAGATTAACTTTATGAGGAGGTTTGTCTCAAATTTCGCCGAGATGGTGAAACACATCACAGCCATGCTCAAGAAAGAAAATGGAGTTAAATGGACTTCTGAACCCAAGGAATATTTTATGCAAATAAAGAAGGCATTGATACAGGCACCTGTGTTGATCAGTCCTGATTATTCCAAGGATTTCCTGATATTTTCTTTTGCTTCTTTTGATACAGTAGCAACGGTCTTGTTGCAGAAAAATGAGGAAGGGTGAGAAAAACCCATTTCATTCTTTAGCAAGGCATTGAGAGATACAGAGGTCTGGTACAAGATCATGGAGAAGCAGGCCTATGCCTTGGTGAAAGCTCTCAAAGCTTTCAGATTCTATGTCTTGCACTCAAGGGTCATTGCATACGTTCCTTCATCCTTTGTGAAGAACATTCTTATACATACCGACGTAGATGGGAGAAGAGGCAAATGGATTGCCAAGATCTTGGAATTTGATCTGGAGATTAATCCCACCAAGTTGATAAAGGGGCAGGGTTTAACCAAGCTGCTGACTGGATCCAATTGTGAATCCTTGGGGATTAGCTTCATCAACACCTGTTCAGAAAGTCAGCAAGCTAAGTCATCCAACAAGAGTTCTCAGGGTGACTTATCACTA
Organism: Picea engelmannii; assembly: GCA_009831015.1. Taxonomy (NCBI): domain Eukaryota; kingdom Viridiplantae; phylum Streptophyta; class Pinopsida; order Pinales; family Pinaceae; genus Picea; species Picea engelmannii. Next base: position 879,079 of record ML779814.1, read on the forward strand.
GCAGAATGCACCTAGTATAGAGATATTTTATATTTTCTGCAAGAATTGAGGCCTCCTGATGGAATGGGAAAGATCAAGGCAAGAGATTTAAAGCTCAAGGCGGTCAGATATTGCCTCATTGACCAAACTTTATACTAGAAAGACCCTCTAGGGATATTTTTAAAGTGATTGAATCCACAAGAAGCCCATAAAGTTATGTTTGATTTCCATAGTGGCCTTTGTGGGGGTCATCATTTATGGAAGACCACGACTCAAAAAATCCTCAAGGATGGGTATTACTAGCCCACTTTGTTCGCTGATGTCTGCAGAGGAATCAAAGCTTGCATCAAGTGCCAAAAGTTTTTAGGAAAGCAACAGCTCAAATCTCTGCCACTAAAGCCTGTAGTAGTTTCGACACCCTTTCAGCAATGGGGATTTGACTTCATTGGAGAAATTCACCCTCCCTCAAGAAGCCAACATAGATGGATCCTGACTACGACAAACTATTTCACCAAGTGGATAGAAGTTGCCCCCACCAGGAGTACTTCTCACAAAGTAATTATCAGCTTCCTAGAGGACATCATAGCTAGATTTGGCCGCCCTAGCAGAATTGTCACCGATAATGCCACCTCTTTCAGGTCTGGGCCTCTGGTTAAGTTCTGTGAACAGTTTGAGATTTCACTAGTTCACTCCACTCCCTATTATCCTGAAGGAAATGGACTGGCAAAGTCTTCTAATAAAGGCTTGATCAAGCTCATTAAAAGATTATTGGAAGACAATAAAAGGGCCTGGGATTCAAAACTCAAATTCACTCTATGGGTTGATCAAGTGACCACAAAGAGGTCCCTGAACACCTCACCTTTCCAACTTGTTTGAGGGACAGAGGTTGTTTTTCCTACTCAACTCACTTTATCTGTGGTGAAATTCTTTCAGGACCTTGAAGGAGAACCAAACCATATGGTCAGGAGAATTCATCAAATGGTGGAGGTGCAACAAATCAGGGAGTAGGTAATGAACATGGCCTACAGTCATCAGCAGAAGATCAAGCAAGCCTTTGACAGGAAGAGCAGGAAGAAAGATTTTGAGCTAGGTGATCTGGTGCTCAAGTGGGATGCATCTAGGCAGGATAGAGGCAAACACAATAAGTTTGATGCCCTCTGGATTGGGCCTTTCAGAATCTCTAAAGTATTCTCAAACAACACTTATAGGTTGCAGGATTTGGAAGGCAAAGAAGTTTTTAATGGCCCAGTTAAAGGGCATTTCTTGAAAAAATGTTTTTTCTGAGCCAGAGACGGCTCCTTTGTTTTTGTAAATATTGTTTTTTGTTTTCGTCTTAATAAATGACTCCATATCCCAACAACAAGGCAGTGAAGATGCAAAATGAGTTCTTAGAGAATCACAGGGATGACTCTATCCCCCATGGAGCCTAATGCTAGCAACATTTCTTGTAAAGGGGGGAAAATGTGAAGATGCGGGTAAAAACCCACTTACCCTAAGTTCAGGGCATGAATGCGCCTATGGTTAAGAAGCGAGCAGATCCGAGTGGTGAGGATATACACACCCAGATCTACTGTCAGGAGCGGATTCCGGAGCCCCCCCACCATTCTACCTTTAATCGGAGGGGGGGGGGTCCTGAATCGGGTGCGTACCTCCCCAACGACCGCGATCAAAGTGCCCATATCGATGATTGAGGCTTCATTCCGGACCCCCCTTTCCTTTCTNGGAATGATGTGATATTAATGTGGGGCCCCCTTCCTAACGTGTCACCCTCTATACCATCCTTCCCCCCTATTAACGCGGTGACTCCTCCTTGCATCTGCCCCCACTTCTTCCAAATCACTTACCGCCTCCCTCTTCCCCTGTCACTTGCCCACTCACCCTCATGGTATGTGTCTCTCCCCCCCAGTCACCTCCACCTCAACACCATTCACCATTCACTTGTATCCCTGCGCTCCATGTTGTTCCCGCCTGTGTCCTGTCCATACGTCATGGAATTCCTCATCCGATGTCATAACTCATGTTTATTCTCCATCAACCCCATCATACCCTCATCCATGTCTTCCATAGGGGTCCCCGCGCAACATTCCAATGAAGCATCATCCAAAGGAGGACTGTTCAGCTGATCTAGGTGGCACCATTAGGAGACTGCCACGTCCCAGAAGACATAGTTGATCGAGGTTGTCCCTAGTCCCAAGGAAGCAGTTATTGAGGCAATTGGTGGTGGTTAGATATCGTCTTCACCATAAATGGAAATTCCGACGATGAATTAAAAGCACGTCGGTTCATCCACTGGACTGTCAGGAGTTCTATTGTGTCTGTCATAGGTGCACGATCGTTCAGAGACTGCATGTGCAGATTGTCAGTGGACATGCAGACGCAATGTTTTTAATACAGTGTCTTGGTTTCACTGTTGTGTTTTTCTTTGAGTATATGTAGGAAATTTTGCCATTTTTTTAAATCTATCGATGGTAGAGCAAAGCTCCTGATTGTAAAGTTTTAGTAGACATCTCTAGTTCTCTGGTTATGCATCTGTATTTAAGATTTCTTGTTTAATGACAGACAATTTTCTTACCCCATCTAGTTTTCATCTCATACTGAGGGAGTTCATGATTGACTGATTCACATGAATTATTGCAATTATGTTATGATAAAGGATTTATTGTTGCATTGTTGTATTCTTCGGTTTTATGCGTTTGAATGTAAGAATATCTTGCGTTTAGATGTCTTCTCCTACAGTCTATTAGAAACCTGATGTTTACGATAGACCTTTGCATTTCTGTCATACAAGTCCTCCTCCTATTCACCCTTACTACAACTCACTGTCTGAAGTTTGACTAAGACCTCACTTGCCCATGCATACTTGGCCTAGTTTCAGAGTTAGAACAATATTGTTTTGAGTTAACTTCCATTCGATCACCCCTTTCATAAACAAATCGTGACATAAACTGATGGGTGTCAAGCTCTGCTCCTGCTGCAATCCAGGAGTGACTTTCGTCACCAACAACTTGGACCATTTACCATTCTAGTGAGTTGGTGAGTTCAAGAGGGATTTTTCTTGGTCCTACAACCAATAATGTTGCGGAATATCACGTCATGATCAGACTTTTGACTAAGGCTACCTATCTTTGTATATCTCATATAATTTTTAGTCTCGACTCTCAACTTGTGGTTTGTCAATTGAATCGCATTTATTCTATCTGTAATCCAATATTGTTACGTCTTTATTTAATATTTCTCCATCTCGAAAGGTCATTTTCTTACATTAAATATCAACATATATTGAGAGAATTTAAAATTATTACTAATTCGTTATAAAATTACATGTTAGATTGGAATCTTGCACATAGATAAACATTTGAAACCATAAATCATACATGACAATGCAAAAATGAAAACATTTCACTAAAAGATAAGTAGTTGAAACAAAATCCATATATATGTCTGTGTGTGTGTGTAAGTAGAGAAAGTGTGTCATACATATGTCCAAAAAAGTACATAAGGGTCAAAATCTTAGGCTAGCTACATGGCCTATACATCATCATCTCAAAATATAGGACAACATCTATCAGGAAACTCTATTAGTCTTCATGTGGTATGTGATGTTCGTGATAGTAAGTAATCACTCTAGCCACTCGGCATATTAGGAGACTTATGTGTAAATAAACAGGAGCAACGGATGTTAGTTTCCACTTTCTCTATTCTTCCTTATCTGAAGAAAACCTAACTAAGAAGAGCTTAACCTGTCTGCAAGGTAATATTTCTCATAACACTCATTTGGTAAGATAAGTAGCTGAAACAAAATCTATCTATCTATCTATCTATATATATATATATATATATATATATATATATATATA
>ML779814.1:902642-942368 GCA_009831015.1 Picea engelmannii
TCCTCACATTTACTTCATGGTAAGTTCCATGGGAAATTACCATCTAAGACACACCTTCCTTATTTCTAGGAATAACCTCCTCTCCTCTCGAATCCCTTGGAATAGAATTACATGATTATTTTAATATGCCCCAAGACTAATCCATAAGAGAATTTACCTTAGCCTTATCATTTTAATGATTCATTGGAATGGCTCATCAGGAGAACTGATCGGAATGATCAATCGCAGTCAAACTGTTAAATATCTATACCATATCTACAAATATAACTCAGAAATAACCAATAATAAACCCAAAACATTCACCATAACAATAAACACAATAAATAGAGAAAACCCTTGAGGTAAGGTAACACCATCTATTAATCCTTCAGGAAGGATAATAATCCTCAAGCAATACTCGTTTGTACATCAACAATATTCTTCACCATGTCAAATGCATTTATTACATATTCTTTTTTATAGAATTCTTTATTTCCTACGAAAATTTTAGAGTAGGTATCTTCTAGAAAGTCCATTTATTATTACTAACTACCCATTTATTCTATCCAACTACCATAGTGGGCCTTATTTAATACCATGGTGGATCTAGTCAACCTTACATTGAATGGCCTCATTCCCATTGGGTACCTCCCATATTCCCTCCCTAGGTATATTACATTCCACCTCCCTTAAGAATGTTTCATCCACAAAACATGAGAAGAGACCATATTATATGACTGGCTGAGAATTGTGGCCAACTGGTGGCAAGTATGCCCATCCATCCATCCTAGTGGAAGACAAACATGATTTCCAACTATTTCCTTTCCACCTTGAGCTTGCACTGCATCATGCCTATGTTTCCATGGGATTTTTGTTGGAGCCTGATGTCTTCCTACAATGTTGTTAGTCCTCCATGCATCTCTTGATTGGTTTCCTTTCTGGTTCCCCGCTAGTGCATAAGTGTGTGGATTCTCATGCCATTGTCATGATGATTGTTGTTTCTCGATATGATATGGATGGTGATATACCACGACTGTAGGAATTGGTTCCTTTATCTTCAAATCTGCAACCCCCTGTGCCTTGGAGTCAATAACCTCCTTAACTTCTTTACGTATTTTTTCATGTGGCCTTTCTTCATCTCCTTTTGTAGAATTTCCCTCGGATTCAACATCAAACTCAAAAAGAAATTTTGTGCTTGTTATTGTGAGCCCTTCTGACTTATTTTTCCCTTCTTGTGGCTTTGTTGCATCTCCTAATGTAGACTTTGCCTCTCATTCTTCTTCAAACTCTTGAATAACTTCTTTTCTTTCCCCCATAGGCCCTTGTTTCTTACTAAGAGACACATCCTACAACGTAACCTTATTTTTCTTGTACCAAAGTTTCAAAAACTTATTTTCCACATTAATATTAATTGTACCAATGGTGGCCATCCAAGGGTATCCCAAAATAATATCCACCTCATCCATATCTATAGCATAAAAATATGAATGCAACACATATTTATCCATACTGAGCTTCAAATATTTAAAAATTTGAACATTTTCACCCTTAACTTGTGTTCCTTGAATATTCTTTATAGGAATTTGCAATTTATTAACCAACAAAACATTGATAAAATTATGCATGCAACTAGGGTTAATAGAAACAATGACATTTTCTTTATGAATACAACCATGAATATGCAATATAGATTTTCCACCTGAAAATAAATCCTTGGTGCATTCTTTATCCTTACTCTTCTTATGAGATGACTTGTCTAAAAGTAATTTTTCAATGGCTTCCTCAAAAAGTGGTATCCATTCCATATAGTCAATTGATTACCACCATATTAAAGAATCATCGTTGAGATTAGTATGTAGAAAAAATTTCCACATCCATGGTCATGATGACTTACAATGTTGTAGATATTCTTAAATAGTATGGACATCCTATTTTCTAGTAAAAAACATCTTGCTTGGAAGAAACCTTCAAGACCAACTAGGATTTAAAAATAACTTACGGCAGAAAATCGCGGCTTTTTCCGGAAAAACCTTGAAACAATGTCAAATTTAAAATGCTCATAACTTTACTTCCCGGACTCCATTTCAGCTAATTTATTTTTTGAAATTAGGTATTTTTCCGAGAGGAATCCAAATATCCAATTGGTTTCACAAACATTTGAGAAGAAAGTCTCAAATATGATCCTAAAGTGAACCGCCCCCTTTTTTGTTAAAACAAATATTCAAAAAATAACCAAAATTTCTTCCCTTATTTGCCCAAGGAAAGAGATTTGATACCACTTGTTAAATATCTATACCAGATCTACAAATATTACTCAAAAATAACCAATAATAAACCCAAAACATTCGCCATAACAATGAACACAAGAAATAGAGAAAACCCTTGAGGTAGGGTAACTTCATCTATTAATCCTTCTGAAAGGATAAAACTCCTCAAGAAATACTTGCGTCTACATCAACAATATTCTTCATCATGCCAATTACATTGCTTACATATTATTTTATAGCATTCTCTATTTCCTAAGAACATTCTAGAGTAGGTATCTTCTAGAAAGTCCATTTATTATTTCTAACTACCCATTTATTCTATCCAACTACCATAGTGGGCCTTATTTAATACCATGGTGGACCTAGTCCACCTTACATTAAATGGCCCCATTCCCATTGGGTACCTCCCATATTACCCCCCATATTACCTCCCTAGGTATATTACACAACCCTCCTTGCATGTTCTGACCAGGACATTCTGATGAACCTTCAAGAGGGGGATTAATATATTGTATTAATGTTATACCCATAAGGATCCTATGTCATTGGAGAATTTACCAATACTTACCACCTCCCTTGCCGTGAGACCCTCATGACCATGCATTTTTTTTAAACAATTTTAGAGGTTAATTTAATATATTTTCCTGGAGAATGTGCACCCATCAAAATTAACGTTATTTTAATATTTTTTGGGGGAGGGGTTGAATTTTGGTATTAATTTAATATTTTGGAATATTTTACGATGACTTACCTCACCTTTAGACCAACCCTTTTGTCGACCAACCATTCCAACCATGTATTATTTTAATATATTTTGGAGGGTTATTTTAATATTATTTGTGGGAGAATGTGCATTATTTTAAAATTTATTTTGGGGGGAATGAACTATGGGAAATATTATTATTTTAATATTCTTCATATCTCATCGAAAGATACTGTCGAAGAGATATTGCTGGAATGTTTCATCAGAGAGTTATCGTCGGAAGTTACCACTTGAGTGAGCTAGAGTGTGTCGTCAGAGAGTTACCATCAGAGTGTGCATGCACCAGCCATTCTGACCAACCTTCCTGACCATCCACTCCGATGATGGAGTTTTATTACCATGCATTTTTAATATTATAAATTTTGACCAAGACTTCGGTTATATTTCACATGGGTGGGGGGAATATTTTTTTTATTTTTAAATTTATTTTTTATCAATTTCTAATTTCGTGTGGGTGGGAATATTTTATTATTTTAAATATATTTTTAGTAAGTTTTTGTTTCCACATAGGGTTAGTGGTAATTTTATTATTTTATTTGTTAATTGTATTTTACGTATGTTAATTTAATTAATTTCTTAGTTCATTTTTTTTTTTTTTTCCTAATCTCTAGGATGGTAATTGGCCAAAATTACATTACAAGCCCTAGGTTATATGTCTTCCCTATGTTCATATACAAATTAGCTAAAGGGGATAAAACTATTTAAATCACTCAGTTTTGGATTTCCTTATGCATGTGGGATTTTTATTTTCCAGGTTAAAGATCAACAACCCAGATTCACCCACATGTATGATCAAGGGCTACTAAGCACCATTTCTCAAATGGGTGTATCTTGAGCTGCATGTGTCAGAATTCAACCCATGATACCTCATTGGAAAGGTATAAAACTGAGGAATGTAGTGGAAGAGGACTTATGGCTGAACAATAACAAAAAACCTCAAAAATCATAGAGAATAACAAACCACAAATTTGCGGGGGGAATTGACTATGAAAACTTCAAATGGCCATGTCCAAAGATACAAGCAACGAAATCAAGCCCAAGATAGCTCACTGAAAATTTAGAAGAGAATAAAATGTGATAGCACAACAATAATTGACGGATTAAGGGTGGAATTTCTCGGAAAACATAGAAAATAGAATAAGCCCTAATTTAATTGAAGAACAAGTTGTGCAACGTTCAAAAAGTTGCAACTCAAGCTACAGGTGTCTAAATTGGACCTGCAAGAGCATGATGGAAGGATGAGACAAAGGAGAATAAGAAAAGATTATATTAATATGTAGAAAAACATTGGAAACATCTAGAGACATCATGAAAAGTAGAAGACAACACCAACAAGTCGAGTGAATAATATTTTTAAATGAATACCATTTATGAGATTTCTTAGGGAAAGAATAGCCACTCAGGAGTCTCTTCAGATTGTGTTCGTAACGCTCACATGTTCATTTTCAAAAATGTAAAAGAAATTAGAAATTGTATAATACAAAAATGAAGGGAAAACAAGGTGAACAGTCACAAGAGTTGAAGAGTCTCTCTTGTCTTATAAAAGCGGACTCGTTGGATATAATGAGGGACTTTTTCCATTGTATAGATTGATAATACTCTTTATTCTAAATATATGAAGAGAAAAAGGTGTTTTGAATTCATAATTATTTTCAAATGCTTGTGGGATTACTCTACACATGTATTTGGTGTTTAAGTTTTCTAGGTACTGATCATGTGAACTATTTGTGTGCTTAGTATTTAGGATTATTATGTTGTTGTGATTTATAATGAGTATAGGGACGATGTTACATGTCTCATCTTCAACTACTTGAGATGATATATGAAATATTATTTTCTTAACATATTATTGGTTTCCATGAACTATTTTTGTTGTCAAAATACCACTTTAAATTGTGCTCATATATTAGTTTTTCTCCCGCTAAACAGTTTAGAAGTAGTTAGATTATATTAGTTTGCTTTCAATTAGATTAGATCTATAATTAATTAAAACTCTTTTCCGGACAGTTCGTTTTCTTTCCCCTTTTTATTCTTTTAATTTTTAGTACTGGTCGAAAATGATACACCAAACAAGAGTAGGTCTAATTGGGACTTGCCATTAGGCATTCTCCCTTACCTGCTTGAAAGGCCATTTAGACCCATCAACTGAACTAGCACCTTGAGAATGATAAAAATCCAATGAATAACAATCCACTTTGAGGGGGAAACCTCCTTTTACAATATATTCAATTTACAAGATGAGATTATATCATCCTAAGACTAGGTATCCTTGGTATATATATAGGAAGAAAATGGTACAATTATAATGAAAGGGTACAATAAAGGGTTCTAGCTTACCTACTAATATAACACTATAAATGTGATAATTCAATATATAGGGATTAATAAAGGGTTTTATAATTAACATGGGGCTTTGTCTAGGGATTAACATGCCCCTCTCCTTCGAATAAGTGTTTTCCTCAACACTTGAATAACCACAGGTGTTTATGCATGAATAATTCATCTTCCCATGTCATCTCTTCCATTTGTCGATTCTTCCATTTGAAAAGGTACTCGGTAATTTCTCGATTTCATAGATGCTCAATCCTTATTTCAAGGATTTTTTTTGGCTCTAGAATTATTTTCCCTTCTTCATTAATCTCTAGTAAAATAATTTGGACTAGGATATTTTCATCGATTACCTTCTTTAAGAAAGAAACATGGAAGACTAGATGTACATGTGAAGATGGAGGAAACTCCAATTTGTAAGCCATAATTCCAATGCTTTGCAACACCTTATAGGGGCCATAATATTTGGGTGCTAATTTATTGTCCTGATTTTTTTGCTTGAGGAACATTTGTTTATATGGTTGTAGCCTCAAAAATACCCAATCCCCCACTTCAAATTCCCCTTCACTGTGTTGTTGATCTACTTGTTGTTTTGTCCTAGTTTGTGTCATAACTAAGTTTTCCTTCAATAGTTTGGGAACATCTTGTTGGTTCTCTATGTGGTCCTCCACTACTTGAACCTTTGTGTTCCTTTCAAGGGATATGTGATGGATGGAGGATGATATCCATAAAGTTTAAAAAATGGTGAATTTTTTTATGGAGTATGAAAGGATGTGTTGCACCACCATTCTACTAAGGGAAACTACTTGACCCGTTGTGTTTGTTTATCAACTGCAAAGCAACGAAAATATCCTTTTAGACATTTATTCACAATATTAGTTTTCCCATCATATTGAGGATTATAAGGTGAGATGTGAGCCAATTGAGTACCCAAACAAGAAAATATTTCAGTCCAAAAATTTCCAGTGAAAATTGGATCTCTATCACTTACAATAATCTTGGGGACTCCATGTATATTTTGAAATGTTTCCATGAATGTTTCAGCTATTGTAATTTCTTTAAAAGGATGAGAAAGAGAGAAAAATTGGGCATATTTTGTCAGTTGATCCACTACTACCATGATGATAGTATTTCCTTCATATTTGGGTAAACTTGTAGTAAAATCCATTGAAACTTCTTCCCAATGTTGAACTGATATAGTTAATGGTTCTAGTACACCTCGCGTCTTGATTTTCTATCCCTTCATATGTTGGTAGACCACACATTCAGACACAAAATTTTGAACATCGGTTTTAAGACCTTCCAAAAAAAAATACTTCTTAATCCTATGGTAATCTATAGGGGAAGTGTGCAATTCTATAAGGACCTTCTATTTGAGTTGGGAATTCTTACATAAATATAGGTGATCATGATACAATAGAAAGTCATCATTCCATACAAATTGATCTAATGCATYGGGGTCCTCTTGTAGTTGTTGAATGATATTTCATACCTCTTGATATTGTTTTCACTCCATCCTTGCTTMTTGTAACATCTCTAGTTTTAATCACCACAAATGATAATGTAATTGTATAAATGGGAATTAGGATGGTGAGCCTATATGATTGGGGAAAAGGGATTGTATTGAATAAATGGTAGAGGGACAAACTATGTATTATGTGCATTGAAATTATTAATAAAAGTAGTAATTGTTGGTTACGATACAAGAGAGATGAAAATGATGAAGAGATATAATTCCAAAAGAGAGAGGGGTCCAAGGGGGATTGTATTCATGGGTATTTATCYAACCCACATTTTCCTGAAATTATTATCATTGTGTAAAMCTTCTATTTTATATTGAGTGTTCCCAAATCCAATCATTAAAMTCATGTAAGAGGGTGGGTATGAGAGTCACATCCCATAGTTATTGGGGAGCATGGGGTTGAAGTTCAATCATCATTGGGTAGAGTGAGTATTCAACTGGCTTGAGGAAAAGGAAATTTGTATGGCCAAAGAAGAAATTTTTTACATGTAGAATTTGGGTAGAAATAGAGGAGTTGAGTGTTGGGAATAGCACCAATCATGATGTGCTTGAAGGTATCCATTGTCAGGTTGTGTTTTATGTTTAAAATGAGGCTAGTGTGCCTATGAAAATAGGTTGTAATCCTGTAGTGCATGTTTTGTTGAGGAAATGGCTCAAAATACTTGTGAAGGTTGTTGTGGGCACTCCTAAAGAAGTTGAGAGTTCTTGAAGTCCATAGTTGAGAGAATCATGACCAACAGAGTGCACTAGAAGCCCTGATAAATGAATGGTACAGTTGTTCTAGTCTCAATTTCCACCCTACATGCGAGAAGGGAATCCAACAGAGAATGAAGGCCAAAGCATATGTCTTTCTTGATATTTGGACCTTTTTTAGGGTCATTGTGGGTCTCATAGGATACAACACGTGATGATCATTGCATGTCATCTATAGTGCAATAAGCGATGATCTATGTAACCTTGTAGATTCAGTGAGTTACAAAGAGTTAAGTGATGAGTGAGTTGTATATTAATGGTATGAGCCTAGGAACTCACATCATTTTATTTTCTACTGGGTTCTATAATATATAGAAGCTCTCGTAAGCCTCTTCCAAGGATCTATATAAGAAAGGAAAGTATTGAGAAAGAAGAAGAAGAATCATTTGTAGATTTATGTTGTCCAATTGCAGAGGTGTCTTTCCTATTCAGAGAATTTAGAAATCAGATTTCCTAGTTTGATCGAGAAGGCGAGGATAAGAAAGGAACAAGGAGCCAAAGGTAATTGCATCAAAATTCAAAGTATGAAACTTTGATTTATTTTTTCTATATTCATCAATAGATCATTGGTTTTCCTCCTACAAATGTTCGTAATTGATGTGCAAATGTGTATATCTAGTTTATTCTATCATAGATCATATTAGATCCAAGTTGAATCTAGGATTCTAATACCAAGTAGAGAGGTAGAAAGGCATTGTTTTTACTTTGTGTGTAAGAAGCAGGTTGTGGATATTGGAGTTGGAACTTCATATCTACATCAGCAAGGATATATGAAGGACGACCTACAGTGAAAGGTATGCTATCTCTACCACTCATTAGGTTAATTGTGAATCCATTTTCTTGAACCTAGGAAACCCATAGAAGTCTCACCCATTGTTTTTCTAGGATCAATAGGAAGATTCTAGGGAGATATACTTACCATAATGGTGATATTTCTCCAATAACAGAACTAGCAACTCTACTAGGGAAGAATATTTGATTCTTCTCTAGAATCCCTTGCCAAAATTCCCTTTGTTTTTCTGTTTGTGATTTAAATTATATTCACTATACTTTTCCAGAGGTAAGATCTCATAGATTTGGTAGATCTTATACATATCTGATAGATCTAAGATAGATCCATCCTATCCAAAAAATAAATTTTTCTGTAGATCGTCGCTTGTTGTAGTATAAGGGACATGTGTTGATCATCGTTGGTTGTCATACCCGTATCCCAAGAAGACCCTTGTAAATTGGAGAAAACTATAGACCTACAGACTTCTGAGACTGTAGCGGCCTCCTCGTTACGACGGCAACCTCTTATAACAAGTGAAAAAAAATTATTCTTTTTGTAAAGGTGTGTGCGTGCTTGTACAAGGATAATAAAACATTCGACTTTGCATTGCCATACGACGATGAATCTTGATGCATGCAATGTGAAGACAACATAAACATTCTAAGACGCACATACACCTCTGCAAAAAATGAACGACAATCGACTGACTAAAATAATACGACTGACTACCCGCCCATCCTAACCTGCAATGGTTAGGACCTCCAAGACACATAAGCAACGCTCAAGCCTAGGTTCCCATCGATTTTAACCATTTAAGGTCTCAGGGCTGGCGACTGTTCTGAGGAACATCGAGGTGTCTACATCCCGCCCGACACAAGCAAAGCAAGCAATACAATGATCTCAACCACGTACAACTATAACCAATAATTAACCATGACCACTACAGAAAATGCAAACCCGAATGGGCTCCGACAACAACCAAATCATTAAGACAAGGCATTATCCATGACTCAATTAACATCGCTTACCGATTCGTTACTCTCTGAAATTTCCAGTAGTTCACAATTTGCCCAGTCTACCCCTAAAAATAATGTAAAATAAATGAATTGCAATGCCCATTACCCCATGACTGATTGTACTTAGGTCCAAGACAGTGCATTTTATATGTGTACAAATTCGACAAACATTCACCCACATTCCCACAATGACATCAACAATATCTCCTTTAAATAACCTTGCAATATAAACATCAAACACTTTACATCTTGGCCTCATATTAAGTTATAATGTAGACGCTATAAAGACTAAATATAAAAGAAAATACGAAAGGATAATGCATCATCACCTAATTGCAATAACATTAACCTTTATTTTATGTATGTGGAATTATACACTATGCAGACGTTCAACCACACTTCCCTAACGTGATATCAACAATAACTCTTTTTAACTAACCTTGCAATTAAATATCAACACTTTACATCCGGGCCTTACATTAAGATACAAATGTAGAATATGTAAAGACTAAATATAAAGGAAAATAAGAATGGGATAACTACATCCTCATCTAAATGCAGTAAAATTTAACATTTAATTATGTAGGTAGAACTTTTACACTTGACAACATTTCAACCACATTCCATAAAATGATGTCAACCATATCTCTGTTCCATTAACCTGTAAATAATGGTTGATTACCTTACGTTTGGTATGCTTCCCATGAATCGATTACTTTAACATAATATCAATCATTTCATATTAAAACCATGCATAAAATATCTAACACCATACATATGGAATGTTATTTATGACAGATACATTAACCTAACCATAAGACAATAGCCATCTACAATATTATATGGTGTTTAAGTCTGACAACTCAGGTTCGAAAGGGCAGGGTGACGAGGTCAGAACACGAACATCATAGATGCGTTTGGTTGGGTATCTGTGTCCCTACACTGCACAGCAATTAGTAACATCCTGTTACTTTTCCATTGCACTAAACATCCGTGACAGAACTATAAAAGTTAGAAATGAATGCCCAACGGAAAGAGTGGTAAAACATCAGTTGGATACGTCCCAAGTTTTTTAGAAATGGACGTGCTCTGGATGGTGAAAGGGGAAGCAGTCTGATTGGACGCCATCACTAAAACAGAGAGCGAGTAAATTCGGGCATAAGGAAATCGCCAGGATCCCGCTACGGTTTCGGCAGGTGTCAAGGCGCGGCAGTAAACTTCAATGTGGTCTCAGTCCGAATCCCAGGTAAGGCATGTTCTTTCAACGGAAAAACAAAATCGCCCACTAAATTCTGGTTAGTGGTGGGTGATCGGTCTCGAAAGGGAGGAAGTTTCCATCAAAATGTAGTCCAAAGACTAACAACAGAGCCAAACAGCTAAGAACAATAGTGCAATATTGATTCCTTCCCAACAGTGACATCTACAGTTAGAAAACGTTGTCTAACTATGAGGTTCGTATTTTAAATGAGGCAACGCAGCGAACACAACAACATAACGGGAGTGCTATCAATTAGAGGAAAGGGTAACGTCGGAGATCCATGGATCAGGTTTTCAACAAGTAGATCCATGGCTTCTACACAGTAACACAATAAAATTTACACTAAGATTATGTTACTTTCGGGTACAACCAGCAAGGAAATAAAATCACACCAGGGTTGTCAACGGGTTAACACTACACAACATTAATTAGCTACGAAGGAACCACATCAATTTCTACGATTTCGTGGTTGCATCCAATAATCTGTCGATTTCGAGATCTTCCCTTATCTCTTTAACCTCCGGGGTAATACATCCATCTAATGAGGAACAACTCGCCACAAAAACGCATCCATGTAATTTCCACTTCGCGAGAACTAACATAGTATTTGGCAAAATGTTAATGCATTACTCACATATCAGAACATCAACCTACACTGTAGCTTACGGCGATATGTGCTGGCATCAAATAAAATTAAAAACAAGGTTATTATACACGGGTTTTAGTCCAGAGGTTGTCGTGCTAACTCACTGTTTTTTTTTTTTTTTTTTTTTTCAGCAGGGAAATACTCAGTGAAATTTGTTGTTCAGGGTATAGAGATGAGGCATAATGCAAGGCTAGAGTCTACTCAATTGACGCAGTAAAATTTGCAGCAATACTTAAAAACTCAACATTCCGTCGGAGTAAGCAAACAAAGAACAACCATTCAGCCCAACGATAACCAACATCTTTTGAAATTAAACATTCATCCATCTAGATTACCATTACACAAGCAGATCTAATCATAACCTAATGCATTCTACTCTACAAATCAAGAGCATATCGTTGCCTTAACTCCCGCCTCGAATGATGACTGCGCGCTTCGTGCGGCTCCTGCTCCATGCTGCTCCCGCTCGCTGACCGTCGAGACTACACCGATACCTCTCATCCAATCGCTAGGGGTACTCTGCTTCCCCCTTAGCCCCCCGAGCCACAAAGGGGCCACACACTTTCCATATGGTAAGTCTAGCTTCCCAACTCGCCTCGCAAGGTCGAGCTACCACTCCTATCCGAGCTGGAAAATCCCAACTCTCCACAAGTAATCAGTCAAGTCACAAATCCGACAACGTAACGTTACGCTAACAGCCGATCCCTTTCTTCCTCATCTTCCCTTTCTTTTATAGAGTTGTCAAAACCTCACACTTTCCATAAATCACTTTTAACTTAAGTTTTAATAAAAATATTCTAAATATTCTCCTTCTCACAAGTGTCATCCATCCCCCTCTTTCCTCAAATAATTATTTTCTTTAAATTATTAATTGACTCATTTCCCTCACCCACCTAGAGTTGCTCCTAAATTTCCTCCTAGGTGTTCCTAGATCCCCTTACATGTTTTAAATACCTTCCCTAAAAAGATGTTGCTAATTTAGCTCAAATTAGAAGGTTCTTTATTGCCGATTCCTTACTATGTTGACCTTGCTTTTTATCATAAGTTCCCTTCCTTCCTTTATTATGTTTCCTCCATTTCCTTAAATTCCTAATTTTTATTTTTCCCCTCTTTCCCTTTTTATTAGAGCCAAAATGGCAGTTGCACTTTTCAGTCTTTTTTTTTTTTTTAATTTAAAAATCTTTTTACTTCCACAAGTTAAATAATTTATTTCTTCTTTACAATTTAAAGCCATAGATTAATTAAATTATTACTCTTTTCATTTTACCCCAAAAATTATGAAGACTAAAACTATTACTTAAGTGGGTTTTAGTTTATATCTTTATTTTTATTTTTATAGGGTCTGTTTCTTAAGGCTAAACAAAATTTTACCTTAGAGAAGTTTTAGACTTAGGTTTAGATTCTGAACTGGGCGACAATTATTTAGGGAAGTCGTTTTAATAATTTCTTAAGGTGTTAAATGTATTAGGGCCATCTAGGTTTGTTCCTTCATCAACATCAATGCGACGTGCCCTTCAGGACGCACCACGTGCTCCAAGGGTGCCACTCGCCACGTTCGTTTATTTTGCGCGATGTGCCCTTCAGGATGCACCACGTGCTCCAAGGGTGCCACTCGCTTCTTGTGTTTCTTTTGCGCGACGTGCCCTTCAGGATGCACCACGTGCTCCAAGGGTGCCACTCACTTCTTGTGTTTCTTTTGCGCGACGTGCCCTTCAGGATGCACCACGTGCTCCAAGGGTGGCACTCGCCAACTTGACTGATTGGTAGACATCTATAACCCCTGGAGTCAACACTCCACCAGGTCAACTTGTGGGAGACTAAGGGCTCTAAGGAATAAGGCCCCCGCCTTATTGCGCGCCCCTTAGAATCATCGTGAGTGACTGTCGCAGTCTTCCCTCACGGCATCGTGGATCCTCTCGAACTAGGTAATTGTTAACCTACAGTTCGAGCCACGGCGAGAGTGCTAGTAGGCTGTGGCAGGGCTGTTGTCTACCCCTCTCCCTCAACCTCTCTGGAAATCGTGTGTGGCCCCTTTACTCCATATGTGATTCTGTTCAATAAGCTATCATCAACTTGCATCATCAAAAATCATGTCAGAACATGTCCACATCAATCATCAAATCAATGAAATATCACAGTAAATAAATCAACCCAAATAGCACACTCCCTGACTCAATCTGGAGTCCAAGGGGTTCCATTGATGCCTCTGCATCCTCAAGGTCCAAAACCCTACACACTCAATAAAACTAAGTCAATAGCACCTGTCTATGTCAAAGAAGTAAAACATCATGTCATCTATCATAACGCATCATAATCAAGGATAAATGTTTTAATATCATAAAAGTCCAGATCACTTGCGAGCAAGCATCCTCAAAGAATAAGTTTTCTCAGTGCACCAGAGAAGGATGTTACATACACCCCTCTTGGTCTAAAATTCGTCCCAAAGTTTCTCAGTAGATGCCGAAATAAATGTATCATAGTATCATAAGTCTATCTATCAAACAAAAATGGAAACTGCTGGTGCATATCATATGGATCCTCCCAGGTCACCGAGTGCGGACTATAATTGTCCCACTGGACCTTGACCTGATCTATTGTTCGACGTCATAACTGTCGAATGCGATGATCTAAGATGCGGACCGGCTCAGCCGTGAGCACTCCCTCATCTGATACCTGCAAGGAACTCATGTCAATCACGTGTGTAGGATCACTATTATAATGTCTCAAAACAGATACATGAAAAACATCGTGCATACGCCTCAAAGAATCAAGCAAGGCTAGTCGATAGGCCATGGGCCCCTTTCTCTCCATAATCTCGAAAGGTCCCATGAAACTAGGAGAGATTTTAGCTCCCTTTCCAAACTTGATCGAACTCTTATGCGGTTTAACCCGCAAGAAGACTCGATCGCCGACCTCATAACTACGGTCGACTTGGTGCGCATCGGCGTAACTCTTCTGTCGATCTTGCACTTCTTTAATCCTTTGTCTTATCATTTGCATTTGTTCTTCCATTTCTTGGATCGCTTCTGGTCCCACTAGGACCCTATCCTCAATTTGATCCCAACTCAAGGGCGTCTTACACGGTCGCCCGTAAAGAAACTCGAAAGGTGCCATCTTAATGGTGCCCTGGTAACTGTTGTTGTAAGCGAACTCTACTAGAGGCAAGAATTCTTCCCAACGCTTTTGTTGGTCCATCACGTACATGCGCAACATGTCTTCCAAGGTTTGGTTAGTTAATTTTGTCTGCCGGTCAGTCTATGGGTGATATGCAGTACTAAATTTAAGTTGGGTTCCCAAGGCCTCTTGGAAACTCGTCCAAAATCGTCCAGTAAACACCGATCCTCGATCGGATATAATCTCCTTAGGCACGCCATGCAACCTCACAATCTCACTAATGAAAACTCTCGCTATGTCATATTCCTAATACATCGTACGCACAGGAATAAAGTGAGAACTCTTCTTCAGAGTGTCTACTACCACAAAAATCGAGTCATGTCTCCTTGCCATCAGTGGCAATCCAACAATAAAATCCATCGAAATGACCTCCCATTTCGATTCCGGGATGGCATGGGGTTGAAGTAATCCTGCTGGGTGTCTATGTTCAGCCTTTACCTGCTGACACTCTAGACATCTGGCCACATAGTTTACTATGTCATCCTTCATTCCCTTCCAGAAGAATAAGGGTTTAAGGTCTTCCCTCATCTTCGTGACTCCCAGGTGAGCCATGTAAACTGCTCTATGAGCCTCGCTCAGGATCAACATCCTCAACTTGTCATTTGGCAGTACGTAAATCCAACCTCTAAACCTTAATAAACCATCGCTATCAAATGAATATCCCTCAAATCATGGTACCATCATTGTGTTTTGTCCGATAAAACCCTCGACCTCTTTGTACCAGTCATCGTCACGCTGTAAAGTGAGAATCTTCTCACGTAGATTTGTCTGAAGAGGCAACACCGAAAATATGTCTGGCCTCCGACTCAAAGCATCCGCCACTCGGTTCACTGTTCCCTTTATGTAATTAATCTTGAATTCGTACTCGCTAAGCAATTCCGACCAACGCCGTTGTCGTGCGTTCAGGTCACTTTGCGTAAAAATGTGTTGTAGTCCACAATGGTCAATCTTCAGTTCAAATTTTCCTCCAACAAGATAGTGTCTCCAAACCTTCAAGGCATATACAATGGCTAATAACTCCAAATCGTGCGTCGCGTAGTTCTCTTCATGCCTTCTCAGTTTCCTCGAAATGTAAGCAATCACTCGTTTGTATTGCATCAAGACTCTACCTAAACCTTCCTTGGATGCGTCAGTGCATACCAAGAAGTCCGCATCCATGTCAGGGACTTTTAGTATTGGCATGGTTGTCAAAAACTCTTTAAGCCTCCGAAACGCTTCAGCGCATTTCTCAGTCCAAACAAACTTCTTGTTTTTCTTCTGTAATTCCGTGATCAGATTTGTTATCTTCGAAAATCCCTCGACAAACCGTCGATAGTATCCTTCTAAACCCATAAAGCTACACACTTATGTGACATTCGTCGGTGTGGGCCATTCCATAATAGCCTCAACCTTGGTTGGATCCATGACGATACCTTTGTCGGAGACGACATGCCCTAAGTAGTGAATCCTCGATTGATAAAAAGAGCATTTGGACAACTTCCCATACAATTTGTGCTCTCGCAGACACTGTAGTACCAAGCGCAAGTGCTCGTCATGCTCCTCCGTCGTCCGAGAGTAGATCAAAATATCATCAATGAATACTTGGACGAACTTGTCCAAGTACTCACGGAACACCCCGTTCATCAAACTCATAAACACTCCTGGGGCGTTTGTCAATCCAAACGGCAGAACCGTAAACTCGTAATGTCCAAAGATCGTTTTAAAGGCGGTCTTAGGGACATCATCTTCCTTGATCCATAACGGGTGATACTCTGATTGCAATTGGATCTTAGAGAACACCGTCGCACCCTTCATTTGATTGAACATATCATCAATTCTCGGCAAGGGATACTGATTCTTTATTGTAGCCTTGTTCAGTTGACGGTAGTTAATGCAAATCCTCCATGATCCTTCCTTATTTCGTATGAAAATGACAGGTTCTCCCCACGGTGAAACACTAGGACGTATCAGTCCTAGGTCCAACAACTCCTTTAGTTTCATTTTCAACTCTTGCAACTCCGGGGTCGACATCCAATATGGCATTCTTGCTATCGGTTCGGTACCCGGTTTCAGTTCTATGGTAAACTCCAAATCTCTCTCCGACGGCATCCCTGGTAACTCCTCCGGAAACACGTCTACAAACTCTCTCACCACTGGAAGGTGTTCAAGACCTTCTGCTACTCTGGTGCAACCCTTCTCACTCCTCGGAGAATGATCGCTCTCACCAGGACCTTCTTTCTCCCCGGCCCGAAGAACTCAAAGGTTCTTCTGATTCCCTCTCAGGAATCCTTCATACCCACAGTGACTCTTCCACTCGCGCGATCCTCCCGTCCTTGGTTATCGGAAGATCGGCTCTCGCGACTTCGCGATTTCGACAATTGAATACTAGACCCTCAGATCCCCGAGATCCGATGTCGTTGGTCAACGTGGACCTTCCCTAGGCTGATCGGGACTTCTCTTTATCACGATTTCACAACTCCCATCACTATACCTTCGGGGTCCCAACCTCCGAGATCCGAAATGCCGAGATGCCAACAAACCTGCTATATTGCCTCTCGCTTCCTCGCCACTCGCGAGACAATTCTCTTGACCCTTCAACTCCCGAGATCCGGTGTCCCGAGATTTCCTACTACGTCACCCGACTATGACCCACACTATACATGAAATTGTCGGGACTTCACTTCTCACGATATCGCGATCTCCCTTTTTGAGAAGTAGGAGTTTTCCCTCACGAACTCCCGATGCGTCCGATCCACGTGTCAAATCACACTCCTTGTGATCTCGATCGACGCTTCTGTCCAATCTGAGATTTGGACTTTCTTTCGTCTGCACTGTAGACTTCACGTCCACTTTTCCTCCTTACGCAAATCCCGAATAAGAAACGTCTCTCCACGAGACCCATCCGCCAACCCGCTCGCTTCTCCTTGCAACCTGTTCGCGAATGTTCTCTCCACTGCTCTTCGACTACTTCGAAGGCCTATCTTTCCTGATCTTTCATAGCTTCTGAGCTTCTTCTGGAAACTCCCTGCATGCACTCCTTGCAGATGCTCTTCAACCACATCAAGTGTTGAGGACTTCTGACCCTGCGCACTCCAACAGCAGCAGTCTATCAATGCCTTAGCTCAGAATCGCAACTCTGAGACCTTGTCTAGACTGTGCACATCTTGCACGGCTCTATCTACCAAAAACAACTTCTGGATGAACGAAAACGAGAGTTTAACTGCTAAGCCTCATCAACGCACTCTATGCGGATGAATTCAACTGCACTCTATGCAGGAATCTCTTGGCTCAAAAAGAGAAACAATTGAAACTCATCTCCTCATTCTCTCAGATTTCGAACCTGCCATGAAATCACATACGCAGCATATAGAAGAAAGGCATAACAAGAAGCAAATATGCAACAACATAATATCAACAACACCCAGAGAATAACCACAGCCATGAAATTGAATCAAAGTCTTCCTTCTATTAATTCAATCTGTACATGGGTGTTCTCCACAAGTTCTCTGCTTTCTCTCTCCTTGCTCCTGTTTCTCATATGAATGCTAATCGTTAATATCACAATGATACAAAGGAGGGTGCCTATATTCCGTTTTCCCTCACGAAAGTAAAACTATCTAATCTAGACTTAATTATTTTATCTACCTGCATTAAATCTAATAAATGTCTCAGCTACCTAAGGACGAGAGCTTATCCACTCAAGGTCCGTTTACATATACAAGTGCGCTTCATCACATCAACGCTTTAATGTTTGGCGCAATATATATCAAGGTGTTTCAAAATTTCGGTGCTGGCGCTGTCCAACTGTCTTTTCTGCTCCACGCGCTGGCTCGCTTGATGAGTAGTCGATGCTCGTGCATCATACTCCTCGGCTCAAAATATTTCATGGGCCCATGTCCATGAGCTCCCGCACTGTGTGCCCATGCTTTTGGATCATTGCCTCTATTTCCCAGCTGGCATCCTCCACTGGGTGATTCTTCCATTTTACCAGGTACTCAAAATACTGCTTCCGCATGGTCTTTTTTCCCAATCGCTTGTCCAGTATACACTCCATCTGAGGCTTTTTTGTTACTGGAAGTTGTTTTTGCCACTGGACTACTGGTTCCCTAGTTCTAGTGTCTGCTTCTCCAGCCCTATAGGGGTATAAATCCGAAACGTTAAAAATCGAAGATATCCCGATGCCCTCTGGCAACTCAAGCTCATATGCATTCTCGCCAAATTTCTTCAGAATTTTGCATGGTCCAATCTTTTTCATCTTGAGCTTGTTGTATGTTCGCCTTGGGAACCTTTCCTTCCTTAGGTGCGCCAGAACCATGTCTCCAACTTCGAACTGAAGCTGTCTCTTTCATTGATCGGCTCTACGCTTATACTCCTGATTCGCCTTTTGCAGTCGTTGTCTCACCTGTGCGTGAAGTTCCTGCATCGCCTCCACGAACTCTTCAGCCCTCGCACTGCTAGTTTCGGCCTGTTCTGACTCCCTGAGCTCAGAAACTCCCCTTGGGTGTGTTCCATATAAAATTTGAAACGGGCTCTTACCTGTACTCCGATTCACTGAATCGTTGTACACAAACTCTGCCTGTGGTAATATCTGGTCCCAACTGATGTGGTGTTCCATTACCAAGCCCCTCAACAGATCTCCCAGACTTCTATTGACCACTTCTGTCTGCCCATCTATCTGCGGATGGTAAGCTGAGCTAAATGCCAAATTAGTTCCCAGCTTCTTCCATAGCGTCCTCCAAAAATGACCTATGAACTTTGTATCTCGATCCGAGACTATGCTTCTCGGTAATCCATGCAATCTAACGATTTCCTTGAAAAACAAATTCGCGATGTGTGTCACATCGTTGGTCTTATGACACGGAATAAAATGTGCTATCTTCGAAAATCTTTCCACCACCACAAAAATGGAATCAACTCCCCTCTGAGTTCTCGGCAATCCCAGAACAAAATCCATACTGATTGCCTCCCATGGCCTCTCAGGTATGGGCAATGGCTGATAGAACCTCATGTTCTGCTTTCGGCCCTTCGCATGTTGACATATCCGACACCTGTCAACAAACCGTTTAACATCAGTGCGCATCCCCGGACAAAAATACGATTCGCTCAGCTTGGCGAATGTTTTGTCATGTCCAAAGTGACCTGCTAAGCCTCCGCTATGCTTTTCCTTTACTAAATTCTCCCTCATGGAGCAATTTGGAATGCACAATTGATTGCCTTTGAACAACAATCCATCCTGGATCATATATTCCAGCCATGGACTCTGATCCCTGAGAACTGGGTTCTCAGCTGCTTCGTATGCTTCTGAAAAATCTGTATCACCTACATACATATCTTTGAGGTTTTCAAAACCCAAGGTTTTGACCCTGAATTTATGCAGTAATAAACATTTTCTACTCAAAGCGTCAGCCACTTTGTTAGCAGTCCCCGAAATGTGCTTGATGACAAATGTGAAATTCTGCATGTATTCCACCCATTTCGCATGCTTTTGGTTCAGCTTCTCCTGTTGGCTTACAAACTGCAATGCATGGTTATCGCTGTACAATACGAACTCCTTGGGTATCAAATAATGCCTCCACTTCTTCAATGCATGTATAATGGCATAGAACTCTTTATCATACATGGAGTACTTCAGCTTTGCATCATCCAGCTTCTCGTTGTAATATGCAACAGGCCTGTCATCCTGACTCAGGACCCCTCCAACAGCATACCCACTGGCATCAAATTTCACCTGAAATGTCTTCTGGAAATCAGGCAACACCAGAATTGGTTGTTCTGTAATCTTATGCTTCAACAGATTGAAGCTTCTCTCAGCCTCGACTGTCCAGTGAAAAATTTTATGCCGCTTCTTCACTGTGTCCATCATTGCTGCGCTAATCCCACTGAAATTTCGAATGAACTTCCTGTAGAAACTAGCGAGTCCATGAAAGCTTCTTACCTCGAAAACATTCCTCAGCGATGGCTAATTCCTGATCACTTCAACCTTCTCAGGATCCATTTTCAATTCATTCGCTGAGATAACAAAGCCCAGATAGATGAGCTCTGTCTGCATGAACGAACACTTCTTCAAATTGATCAGCAGCTTCTCCTGCTGTAATCTTCTCATCACAATGGCTAAATGCCTCAAGTGTTCAGCTCTGGTCTTGCTGAAAATTAATATGTCGTCCAGATACACGACCACAAATTTGCCAATGAATTCCCACCGGACTTCATTCATCAGCCTCATAAAAGTGCTCGACGCATTTGTCAAGCCAAACGGCATGACCAGCCATTCATACAAACCCTCATTTGTTTTGAATGTTGTCTTCCATTCATCTCCCTCTCTCATCCGGATCTGATGGTATCCGCTCTTGAGATCTATCTTCGAAAAATAATTTTCCCCACTCAAGAAATCCATCAAGTCGTCCATTCTCGGTAGTGGAAACCTGTATCTGATAGTGATTTTGTTAATCACCCTGGAGTCTGTACACATCCTCTAGCCTCCATCCTTTTTCGGACTTAGTACTTTCGGAACATCACACAGACTGAGACTCTCTCTAACCAGTCCTTTGTCCAGCAGATCCTGTACCTGCCTTTTGACTTCCTCATTCTCCTGAGATGTCAACCTGTATGCATCTTTATTCGGTAAGCTGGTTCCGGGTATGAGGTCAATATGGTGACTCACACTCCGCATCGGTGGCAACGAATGAGGTAGTTCATCCACGATGATATCATAGAACTCTCCCAGCAGTTCCTGAATCTCATCTGGTAAGTCGTCCACTCTTGTGCTTGTCAGAACAATCCTCGGCTTCCTGACAACAAAGAATTGTGGATCTTCGTTTTTCTCCATCTCATTGAGAAGTTCCTTCCCACTCATGAGAAGTATAGTGCTGGTTACTTCCGGCTTCACTTCTTTATCTTTTATCGGAAGCAATTTATGTAACCTCCCATCCTTCTCCAAGGTGTATGTGTTCCTCCTCCCATCATGAACCACATTCCGGTCATACTACCATGGTCTACCCAGCAAAATATGACATACGTCCATGGGAATAACATCGCACAGAATCTCATCATGATAATTCCCGATTTTGAATTTAACTAAGCATTGTTTAGTGACACTTACCCGGTGTCCTTTTTGTAACCACGAGACTTTATACGGACTCGGGTGCTTAGTCGTCTCCAGCTCCAACTTTTCCACCATCTCGGATGAAACGAGATTGTTTGTGCTCCCACTGTCCACTATGACTTTGCATTTTCTGTCCTTGGTTGTACAAGCCGTTCTGAACAGTCTGCTTCTTTGCACCGCGCTCTCCACCTCTTTCTCAGGTGTCAAAAGGGTCTTATGCATTCCAAGTGGTCTTCCACTGTCTGCATCTTCATTCCCAACATCACGCCTCTGTGCCTCAGTGATGTGAGCTTCACTTCTGTCCATTTTCCTGTCTGGACAGTCAACGGCTTTGTGTCCGTCTTTCCCACATGTAAAACATGTGATGATTCCTCCACGGCCTCTTCCTCTACCTCGGGTACGAGGAATAGTGTTGGCGTCAGCATATCCGCCTCCTCGGCTCAGCATATTGCTGCCTTGGTTGTGAGGTTCCACCTCTCTCAACCTTTCCCTGAGGTCTCTTCCATTCCTCCTTGGGCTTCTGTGTTCTTTCTTGGGCAATTGCTTTGCCTCTTGGCCGACTCCTGCCTCGCCCTTGCTATCCCTTCTTGCAGCTCAGCTTCTCTTCGGCTTTCAGAGCCATCTGGTACGCATCCTCCACTGTTCGGACGATAACCATGCTCAACTCATCATGAATGTCATACCTCAATCCATTCAGGTATCTTTCCACCTTCTCATCATCGCTCTCTCGATGACTTGCTCTGATGTTGAGCCTGTAGAACTCCTCGGTGTACTCCTTCACCATCATCAGCTTCTGTCTCAGGTTCTGCATTCGCCTGAACATAGTGATCTGGTAATCCCTGGGGATGAATTTCACTTTCAACTTAGCGATCATCCTGTCCCAGCTTTTTATTTTCTGTTTTCCTTTGCAGCGCCTATCAGCCTGCAACTCATCCCACCATAAGGCTGCATGTCCTTTCAGCTTCATGATAGCATGCCTCACCTTCTTATCCTCTTCGATCTCCTCATAATCGAAGTAGGTGTCGAGTGCTCGGATCCAATCCAGCAACTCTTCTGCATCCAGACTTCCCTCATAGATGGGAATGTCCATCTTTGTCTTTGAGCTCATTCTAGAGATGGCCCTGATCAACCTCTCTGTCGAGGCATCCTTTGCTGTGACTTCACCTTCATCATGTCCAGCTTCCTCTTCCACCTCGAAATCGTTGAACTCTACTGCACCAGCTCCACGCCTTTGGGTGGTCTCCATCTCTTCGAGTCTCGCCCTGAGATCTCGTATTTGACGCTCCATCTCTGGGTTTCCTGTCGGCCTACCCCTTCTTCGGTCATCCATGTCCTCACGATCAGGTGACTGCCTTTCTCTTCTGAGCGGCATGGTGAAAACTCGGTCTCTGCTACAAAAGAAAAGATACTCCCACTCTGATACCACTTGGTGAAACCCTTCTCACTCCTCGGAGAATGATCACTCCCACCAGGACCTTCTTTCTCCTCGGCCCGAAGAACTCAAAGGTTCTTCTGATTCCCTCTCAGGAATCCTTCGTACCCACAGTGACTCTTCCACTCGCGCGATCCTCCCGTCCTTGGTTATCAGAAGATCGTCTCTCAGGACTTCGCGATTTCGAAAATTGAATACTAGACCCTCAGATCCCCGAGATCCGATGTCGTTGGTCAACGTGGACCTTCCCTAGGCTGATCGGGACTTCGCTTTATCGCGATTTCGCAACTCCCATCACTATACCTTCGGGGTCCCAACCTCCGAGATCCGAAACACCGAGATGCCGACAAACCTGCTATCTCGCCTCTCGCTTCCTCGCCACTCGCGAGACAAATATCTTGACCCTTCAACTCCCGAGATCCGGTGTCCCAAGATTTCCTGCTATGTCACCCGACTATGACCCACACTATACATGAAATTGTCGGGACTTCACTTCTCTCAATCTCGCGATCTCCCTTTTAGAGAAGTAGGAGTTTTCCCTCACGAACTCCCGATGCATCTGATCCACGTGTCAAATCACACTCCTTGTGATCTCGATCGACGCTTCTGTCCAATCTGAGCTTTGGACTTTCTTTCGTCTACACTGTAGACTTCACGTCCACTTTTCCTCCTTACACAAATCCCGAATAAGAAACGTCTCTCCACGAGACCCGTCCGCCAACCCGCTCGCTTCTCCTTGCAACCTGTTCGCGAATGTTCTCTCCACTGCTCTTCGACTACTTCGAAGGCCTATCTTTCTTGAGATTTCACAGCTTCTGAGCTTCTTCTGGAAACTCCCTGCATGCACTCCTTGCATATGCTCTTCAACCACGTCAAGTGTTGAGGACTTCTGACCCTGCGCACTCCAACAACAGTAGTCTATCAATTCCTTAGCTTAGAATTGCAACTCTGAGACCTCGTCTAGCCTGCGCATGTCTTGCACAGCTCTATCTACCCAAAACAACTTCTGGATGAACGAAAACGAGAGTTTAGCTGCTAAGCCTCATCAACGCACTCTATGCGGATGAATTCAACTGCACTCTATGCAGGAATCTCTTGGCTCAAACAGAGAAACAATTGAAACTCATCTCCTCATTCTCTCATATTTCGAACCTACCATGAAATCACATACGCAGCATATAGAAGAAAGGCATAACAAGAAGCAAATATACAACAACATAATATCAACAACACCCAGAGAATAACCACAACCATGAAATTGAATCAAAGTCTTCCTTCTATTAATTCAATCTGTACATGGGTGTTCTCCACAAGTTCTCTGCTTGCTCTCTCCTTGCTCCTGTTTCTCATATGAATGCTAATCATTAATATCACAATGATACAAAGGAGGGTGCCTATATTCCGTTTGCCCTCAAGAAAGTAAAACTGTCTAATCTAGACTTAATTATTTTATCTACCTGCATTAAATCTAATAAATGTCTCAGCTACCTAAGGACGAGAGCTTATCCGCTCAAGGTCCATTTACATATACAAGTGCGCTTCATCACATCAACGCTTTAATGTTTGGCGCAATATATATCAAGGTGTTTCAAAATTTCGGTGCTGGCGCTGTCCAGCTGTCTTTTCTGCTCCATGCGCTGGCTCGCTTGATGAGTAGTCGATGCTCCTGCATCATACTCCCTTCTCGTTTAGCGTGACGATTGCATAAATCTTGCACCCCTTGTGCATACTCTTTCGTAACCGTAAGGAAGAGACGAACCTCAGGGAAACTCCCTGGTTCCGTCCTACAATCACACGTCTTTGTCCTTCATCATCAACCAAGCTAAACCATTTCGTCTTACAGTTGAGTATCGCCTCATGCAATTCCAACCAATCCATACCAATCACGACGTCATAAGATCCTAAGATTGTGACGTACAAGTTGACCCTCGTGACAAACTCTCCGAGGTTAAGGGCACAGCCCGTAACCTTTCCTCCAACCTTCTGCTTGGCTCCCAAAGCCATCTCTATGAAGCTAAACTCATCCTATTCGACTACCCTTACCTTAATCCTTTTTAGCGCTGCACCAGAAATGAAACTCTCAGTAGCACTAGGGTCTATCAAAATACTAAGGGTCTGGTCAACGACAATACCTGTCGTCTCGAGCACAGTCGACTGGTGCTCTGCCTAGCAGTTATGCATCACTGCATGAATCCGATGGGCCTTGCCCATATCTCCCACGGTAGTGGGTCCGGCTGATCCGGACGCCCTGGTCCTCTCCATAGGACAGTCGCGCTGGTAGTGTGGCTCCCCACACATCCAACACCCCTTCTTCGGCCTAGTAGTCCTGGTACCCGAAGTAGAAGATGACTACCCACCGGCCTGAAAACCTGGTTTGTTCTACTGAACAGGCCTAAACTGTTGTTGTTGTGGGCAACGTTGTTGCTGGTGCTATGGTCCCCGATAAGGTGTCCGCTGCTGAGGTGGTGGTCGTCGGGGTGTAGTGAAAGTGGATCCCCTCTGGAATCCATGATATCCCGGCGTCTGTCTCACTAGTGTCTGGTGCTATGGCATTCCAGATGAACCCTACCCTGCTGGTCTTGCTGGAGTCCTGGTCTGACCCCCACTGATAAGCTCCTCCTTTGCTATGAGGGCCTTCTGGAAGACATCATGCAAGGTTTGAGGCATCAAAATCCTAACCTTTGCATGCAGGCTGCCATTAAGGCCAAACACGAACCGGTTGACCTTAAGTTTCTCTGTGTTAAGGTGCGGAGCATACTGGAGCATCTCCATAAAACGTGCCTCGTACTCAGGCACCGTACGACCTCCTTGTCGTAATGCGTTGAACTCATTGAGTTGACACTCAATGAATTCCTCTAAAATATACCTCTCTTGGAACCATTCCTCGAACAGTTCCCATGACACGTCTTCAACAGCCATGTTCAGCTGTGGTAGGAGCGTCTTCCACCATAGAAGAGCGCTCCCCTTCAGTTGAAAGACCGCCATGCGGACCTTCATGTTGGAGGTATAATCGCGAAGTGTGAAGCACATCGCCATGTTATCTAACCATGCCTCGGCGGCTGCGCTGTCCGGGGCACCAAAGAACTCGGGAAATTTAACCTTCTCGAGTTCACGGTGAATGCTACCAGTAATGGTCGGTGCGCGCGGTGGAACCTCAGTGGGTGTCAGTGCCCTAGCCTCATCTCTGTCCAAATGGTTGATCAGTGCCTCAGACATGAACTGAAAATATCTCATCATCCCGACCACGTCACCAACTTCTATCTTCTCCTATCCGAGAACCTGCTCGCCTCCATGGGGGTTAGACCCCTCAGGCGTGGATGCCACTAGAGACGTCATGCCTCCTCCCCTAGCACCCTGTCGTTTGCCTCCGCGGCGTCCTATAACCATGATTACCTGCATGCACACAATCAACTCGATCAACAATAGTATAATCAAATCAAATCATGTCAACGAAATCCATAGGGAATCCCAAGTCGCGGGTCGAACCCGCTCTGATACCATATGTAGCGGCCTCCTCGTTACGACGACAACCTCTTATAACAAGTGAATTTTTTATTTTTTTTTGTAAAGGTGTGTGCATGCGTGTACAAGGATAATAAAACATTCGACTATGTGTTGCCATACGACGACGAATCTTGACGCGTGCAATGTGACGACAACATAAACATTCTAAGACGCACATACACCTCTGCAAACAATGAACGACAATCAACCGACTAAAATAATACGACTGACTACCCGCCCGTCCTACCCTGTAATGGTTAGGACCTCCAAGACACATAAGCAACGCTCAAGCCCAGGTTCCCATCGATTTTAACCATTTAAGGTATCAGGGCTGGCGACTGTTCTGAGGAACATGGAGGTGTCTACATCCCGCCCGACACAAGCAGACCAAGCAATACAATGATCTCAACCACGTACAACTATAACCAATAATTAACCATGACCACTACAAAAAATGCAAACCTGAATGGGCTCCGACAACAGCCAAATCATTAATACAAGGCATTATCCATGACTCAATTAGCATCGCTTACTGATTCGTTACTCCCTGAAATTTCCAGTAGTTCACGATTTGCCCAGTCTACCCCTAAAAATAATGTAAAATCAATGAATTGCAATGCCCATTACCCCATGACTGATTGTACTTAGGTCCAAGATAGTGCATTTTATATGTGTACAAATTCGACAAACATTCACCCACATTCCCACAATGACATCAACAATATCTCCTTTAAATAACCTTGCAATATAAACATCAAACACTTTACATCTTGACCTCATATTAAGTTATAATGTAGACACTATAAAGACTAAATATAAAAGAAAATACGAAAGGATAATGCATCAT
Source organism: Picea engelmannii (assembly GCA_009831015.1). Classification (NCBI taxonomy): domain Eukaryota; kingdom Viridiplantae; phylum Streptophyta; class Pinopsida; order Pinales; family Pinaceae; genus Picea; species Picea engelmannii. The sequence goes on from ML779814.1 coordinate 929,985, forward strand.
CACCTAATTGCAATAACATTAACCTTTATTTTATGTATGTGGAATTATACACTCTGCAGACATTCAACCACACTTCCCTAACGTGATATCAACAATAACTCTTTTTAACTAACCTTGCAATTAAATATCAACACTTTACATCCGTGCCTTACATTAAGATACAAATGTAGAAGATGTAAAGACTAAATATAAAGGAAAATAAGAATGGGATAATTACATCCTCATCTAAATGCAGTAAAATTTAACATTTAATTATGTAGGTAGAATTTTTACACTTGACAACATTTCAACCACATTCCATAAAATGATGTCAACCATATCTCCATTCCATTAACCTGCAAATAATGGTTGATTACCTTACGTTTGGTATGCTGCCCATGAATCGATTACTTTAACATAATATCAATCATTTCATATTACAACCATGCATAAAATATCTAACACCATACATCTGGAATGTTATTTATGACAGATACATTAACCTAACCATAAGACAATAGCCATCTATAGGATTATACGGTGTTTAAGTATGACAACTCAGGTTCGAAAGGGCAGGGTGACGAGGTCGGAACAAAAACATCACGGGAGCGTTTGGTTGGGTATCCGTGTCCCTACGCTGCACAACAATTAGTAACATCCTGTTACTTTTCCATCGCACTAAACATCCGTGACAGAACTATAAAAGTTAGAAATGAACGCCCAATGGACATAGTGGTAAAACATCAGTTGGATACACCCCAAGTTTTTTAGAACTGGACGTGCTCTGGACGGTGAAAGGGTAAGCAGTCTGATTGGACGCCATCACTAAAACAGAGGGCGAGTAAATTCAGGCATAAGGAAATCGCCAGGATCCCGCTACAGTTTCGGCAGGTGTCAAGGCACGACAATAAACTTCAATGCGGTCTCAGTCCGAATCCCAAGTAAGGCGTGTTCTTTCAACAGAAAAATAAAATTGCCCACTAAATTCTGGTTAGTGGTGGGTGATCGATATCGAAAGGGAGGAAGTTTCCATCGAAATGCAGTCCCAAGACTAACAACAGAGCCAAATGGCTAAGAAAAATAGTGAAATACTGATTCCTTCCCAACAGTGACATCTACAGTTAGAAAACGTTGTCTAACTATGAGGTTCATATTTTAAATGAGGCAATGCAACGAACACAACAACATAATGGGAGTGCTATCAATCAGAGGCAAGGGTAAGGTCGGAGATCCATGGCTCAGGTTTTCAACAAGTAGATCCATGGCTTCTACACAGTAACACAGTAAAATTTACACTAAGATTATGTTACTTTCGGGTACAACCAGCAAGGAAATAAAATCACACCAGGGTTGTCAACGGGTTAACACTACACAACATTAATTAGCTACGAAGGAACCACATAAATTTCTACGAGTTCGTGGTTACATCCAATAATCTACTGATTTCGAGATCTTCCCTTATCTCTTTAACCTCTGGGGTAATACATCCATCTAATGAGGAACAACTCACCACAAAAACACATCCATGTAATTTCCACTTCGCGAGAACTAACATAGTATTTGGAAAATTGTTAATGTGTTACTCATAGATCATAACATCAACCTACACTGTAGCTTACGACGATATGTGCTGGCATCAAATAAAATTAAAAACAAGGTTATTATACATGGGTTTTAGTCCAGAGGTTGTCGTGTTGCGCTGGTTTGTCCAACAAATACTATTACGGTCTAAAAAGAGATAAAACGCCTCCCAAACAATGGAAGCAAACAAACTCATGATTTATTTTTATTTATTTTTATTTTTTTATTTATTTTATTTATTTTTTTTCAGCAGGGCAATACTCAGTGAAATTTGTTGTTCAGGGTATAGAGACGAGGGATAATGCAAGGCTAGAGGCTACTCAATTGACACAGTAAAATTTGCATCAATACTTAAAAACTCAACATTCCGCCAGAGTAAGCAAACAAAGAACAACCATTCAGCCCAACAATAACCAACATCTTTTGAAATTAAACATTCATCCATCTAGATTACCATTACACAAGCAGATCTAATCATAACCTAATGCATTCTACTCTACAAATCAAGAGCGTACCATTGCCTTAACTCCGGCCTCGAATGATGACCGCGCACTTTGTGTTGCTCCTGCTCCGTGCTGCTCCCACTCCCTGACCGTCGAGACTGCACCGGTACCTCCCAGCCAAACGCTAGGGGTACTCTGCTTCCCCCTTAGCCCCCCGAGCCGCAAAGGGGCCACACACTTTCCAGATGGTAAGTCTAGCTTCCCATCTCGCCTCGCAAGGCCGAGATACCACTCCTATCTGAGCTGGAAAATCCCAACTCTCCACAAGTAATCAGTCAAGTCACAAATCCGGCAGCGTAACGTTACGCTAACAGCCGATCCCTTTCTTCCTCATCTTCCCTTTCTTTTATAGAGTTGTCCAAACCTCACACTTTCCTTAAATCACTTTTAAATTAAGTTTTAATAAAAATATTCTAAATATTCTCCTTCTCACAAGTGTCGTCCATCCCCCTCTTTCCTTAAATAATTATTTTCTTTAAATTATTAATTGACTCATTTCCCTCACCCACCTAGAGTTGCTCCTAAATTTCCTCCTAGGTGTTCCTAGATCCCCTTACATGTTTTAAATACCTTCCCTAAAAATATGTTGCTAATTTAGCTCAAATTAGAAGGTTCTTTATTGATGATTCCTTACTATGTTGACCTTTCTTTTTATCATAAGTTCCCTTCCTTCCTTTATTATGTTTCCTCCCTTTCCTTAAATTCCTAATTTTTATTTTTCCCCTCTTTCCCTTTTTATTAGAGCCAAAATGGTAGTTGCGCTTTTCAGTCTTTTTTTTTTTTTAATTTAAAAATCTTTTTACTTCCACAAGTTAAAATAATTTATTTCTTCTTTACAAATTTAAAGCCACAGATTAATTAAATTATTACTCTTTTCATTTTACCCCAAAAATTATGAAGACTAAAGCTATTACTTAAGTGGGTTTTAGTTTATATCTTTATTTTTATTTTTATAGGGTCTGTTTCTTAAGGCTAAACAAAAGTTTACCTTAGAGAGGTTTTAGACTTAGGTTTAGATTCTGAACTGGGCGACAATTATTTAGGGAAGTTGTTTTAAGAATTTCTTAAGGTGTTAAATGTCTTAGGGCCATCTAGGTTTTTTCCTTCATCAACATCAATGCGATGTGCCTTTCAGGACGCACCACGTGCTCCAAGGGTGCCACTTGCCACGTTCGTTTCTTTTGCGTGATGTGCCCTTCAGGATGCACCACGTGCTCCAAGGGTGCCACTCGCTTCTTGTGTTTCTTTTGCGCGACGTTCCCTTCAAGATGCACCACGTGATCCAAGGGTGCCACTCGCTTCTTGTGTTTCTTTTGCATGACGTGCCCTTTAGGATGCACCACGTGCTCCAAGGGTGCCACTTGCCAACTTGACTGATTGGTAGACATCTATAACCCCTGGAGTCAACACTCCGCCAAGTGAACTTGTGGGAGACTAAGGGCTCTAAGGAATAAGACCCCTGCCTTATTGCGCGCCCCTTAGAATCATCGTGAGCAACTATCGCATTCTTCCCTCATGGCATCGTGGATCCTCTCGAACTAGGTAATTGTTAACCTACAGTTCGAGCCACGATGAGAGTGCTAGTAGGCTGTGGTAGGGCTGTTGTCCACCCCTCTCCCTCAACCTCTTTGGAAATCGTGTGTGGCCCCTTTACTCCATATGCGAGTCTGGTCGTCAAGCTATCGTCAGCCTGCATCATCAACAATCGTGTCAGAACATGTCCACATCAATCATCAAATCAATGAAATATCACACTAAATAAATCAACCCAAATAGCACACTCCCTGACTCAATCCGAAGTCCAAGGGGTTCCATTGATGCCTCTGTATCCTCAAGGTCCAAAACCCTGCACACTCAATAAAACTGAGTCAATAGCACCTGTCTATGTCAAAGAAGTAAAACATCATGTCATCTATCATAATGCATCATAATGAAGGATAAATGTTTTAATATCATAAAAGTCCAGATCACTTGCGAGCAAGCTTCCTCAAAGAATAAGTTTTCTCAGTGCGCCAGAGTGGGATGTTACAGAGACTAGATCTAGTATTTCTAGTCCCCGAGGTCTCTGTTGATATGTATTGTAAGTGTCTTACCTCTGTTTGAGTCTTCCTATCACACAACTTGCCTTAATTTTCTATTTTGAGTGTAATTGTGTGACTTTTTATTGGATTGATTGGATAGGCATGTTTGTTGTCTAGTGATCCTATTAATTTGGGAAGTGGACCCAACAAATATGAACATATTTGGTGGTGTCTGGTTTGATTTCATTTGGATTGTCCTTTTGTGATTATAATCGATTGCTAGAACTATCATTTTAGGTGAGTTTTGGGTGGTATATTGGTATATACATTGGAGTGGGATTCTCTAGCATCACTATCAATTTCCTACAATCATATGCTTGCTGCATTTGTTGGTTTTCCATTTACATTTTGTTTTCTTGCATAGATCATGAATATTTTTGCAGTCCACTTGGAAAAGTTATAAAAAAAAAATTTGCATGATTGTGACCTTTTGAAGCATTAGAAAAAGAGTTTGCACTTCTGAATTGTTTGTCTTGAGTTCTTAGAATACTTTTTCATCTGAACTGTTTGTATGGTTGCTTGATGTGTTAGGTTGCATTTTCAAATTTACAAGGAAAATTGTATCTTCTTCCTCTCATAGAAAGAGTTCATTGAATTGAAATAATTTCATTGGAATATTTGCATTGCTAGGTTGGCTCAAGATACATACATCACAAAACGTTTCACTCATCTCCCTTTGACATAAACAACAATCATAAAAATAAATTGTGTAATCTAAAATCAATTAGACATTTTTATTTTTTATAAGTGAACCAATATTAGATAGGCTTGGGACCTTGTAATAGGATTGGAGAGAGTTGACGGGTCTGAATTTCCTATTAATCGGATGAGGGAAAACACCCGATTGTAGGTCCCAATTAAACCTAGTCTCGTTTGGTGTAGCATTTCCCACGAGTATATGGGCCTCGTTGTCACTCGGAATTAAAATAAGAAAAAGGGGAAATAAATCAGACTACCCCCCAAGGAGTTCTAAATAATTTGAAGGATAAATTAACAAAAAAGAAGATAATATAATTCTAACTAATTCTAATCTATCCTGGGAGAAAAACTAGAAGAATGAATATAGTGAAAGGTAATATCTAGACAATAGAAATAGTTCATGATATCCCAGACATGTTAGCACAATAATATTGCAGAAATCGTCTCAAATAGTTGAAAAGGAAATCTGAAACATCCTCCCTGCACTCATAATAAATCACAACAGCATAAGGATTCTAGATACCAAGCACAAAAATCGTTCACATGATCAATACCCAAAAATCTTAAAACATAACTACAAGTGTAGAATAGTCCCACAAGCATTTGCAAACATTTATGACTTCAAAATGTCTCTTTCTCTTTATTACTCAGTGATAATAGTACCATCTTTTGTTACAGAGGGAAAAAATCTATATCTCTACTATGAGTTCTCTTTTATAAGACAAGAGAGAGACTCTTCAACTCTCATGATTGTTCATTTCATTTTCCTTCCATTTCTTTTCTCACATTTCGAAAATGGACATGTTATCATTACAAAGAGAATATTAATAGACTCATGAGTGATTATTTTCTCCCTAAGGCATTTTATAAATGGCATTCGTTAAAAACAAATCATTGACTCATTCCATTGGTGTTATCTTCTATTTCCAAAACATTTCTGGGAGTTTCTGGTTTTGGCCTACTAAATAATTTCATTTCATCATCTTCAACTCTATCTCATATTTCCATTGATCTATTGCTAGCCCAGTTTCATTGCTCGTAGCTCCAAATATAACAGTTTGAAGTCTGCATAGTCGGTTCTTCAATTAGATTCAGGTTCCTTTTTTGTTTTACATTTTTGAACCTTTTATTCTCTTAATCTGCTATCATTTTTTATCCCAGCATGTTCTTCTCTCCTTCGTATTTCCATCGATCCCTCCTGGGACTAATTTCATCGCTCGTAGATCTAGATATGATTGTTTGAAGTTAGTATGGCCAATGCCCCCCCCCCCCCCCNAATTCGTCGTCTTCTATTTTTCACATTTTCTAATGTCTTATATAAATTGTTCAACCTAGATACCTATGCCATTGTGTTCCTATTTTTTATACCTTTCCAATGAGGTATCACATGCCTCATTTTGAATCTTTAAGAAAACGTTATGGTCGTTTAAAAATCGTCACTCAGTAGCCATTTATCAAGCCTGTGGGTTTATCTGGACCATTGATTCTTGAGCCTGCAAAAGAAAATTTTCACCTGCATAAGAGACCCACACTTAGCGACGAAATGGCTTATCGCTTATGGATAGTTGGAATAGAACCTGGGAGGCAATGGGACCCATGGATTGTAGCATAGTTTTCTCTAATTTTCCCTTTTATTTTTTCATTTTTTAAACATTAGGAAAATAATTAAAAATCAAATAAAAAAAAATAACAAAATTATTTACATTATTTTACATTTATTTATAATTATTAGCAAAACTTAACAACGACTAATTACCCTAATATTGTGTAAAAAAATAAAGAAAATTAAACTAATTACCCCCATTAACGAAAAATAAAAACTACCAACTTTAAAACCAACAAAATAATAACAATTATCCTAACCCCCACTGGATTTGAACCCATGACCTCTAAGGAAGAAACATGCATTTTTAGTCATTAGGCCAATTCATGTTTCTTGTTAATTATTCTACGAGGAACTATTAATACATAAAAATAAAAAATAAAATTAATAAAACGAAGAATTTAAATAAATTAAAAATTAAATTAAAAGATGAAATAAATCAAAAAAATAAATAAATTAAAACAAAATAAGAAATTATAAAAAAAAATAAAAACATTATAAAAAAATAACAATATAATATAACACCCCCTCTCACCATGTTGTTAGGATTGTGAGTATGAGGAGTGATGATCTCACTCTGATGAGCTAGCCTCAATGGGCTATCGAAGTGAGTTATGGCATGTATTAAATAAATTATTAGTATTAGTATTAGTATTATTAGATATAGTGGGCGGAGGAAGTCTCATACGCCAATTTGGTGTATGGCTTGGTGACCTTAAAAATAGATTTTATATATATATATATATATATATATATATATATATATATATATATATATATATATATAGATATTTTATAAAAGTGTTATATTGGGATTCCCTCTTTTTACACTCACATAAAATATAATATTTTTTCTATATGTTTCAATGCATTTTGGGAATGGGAATTTGAAATATAAGTTAAATAATTTTCAGAAATCCCTATAATATAGGAAATTCCTATATTATAGGGAGGCCTAGAAAATAGGACCTCAAGAATACGTTTAGGTGGGAAAGGGTAAAATAATAAGGCTAAACTATATACAACTTAGGTTTTTATAAAAAGTAATAAAAACCTAAAAATTAAATTAAAATCAGAAATTTGATTTATTTTTCATTTCATTTTATTTTATTATTTATTTGACCGTAAATGTGTACATATTAATTAGGTTAGTTGATCAAATGTGTATATTTAACATAAATAGATAAAATTACAATAAAAATATATTTAAACAATATACATAAAATATAAATATTTACAAAATAACAAAATAAAATCAAATAACAAATTAAAATAAAAATCAAATAACATAAAATCCATATACAAAATTAAAAAATATATATTTATAAAAATTATTTACAAAAATTAATAAAATAAAATAATTACAAATTAGGAAAATATAGAGTAATTTAGACAAGTTGAGGTTCCATGCCCCCCTAAGTTCCATTGAAAAGGGTTCCACACCCAGGGGCCAAAATTTAGAAAAAGGCGTATAGGATAGGATTCATGAAACTGAACACTATGGAGAGGAGTGAGGACTGATGTGTTCAAGGATGTGGTGATTCAACTGAAATGAAGGGAAAGTGACAAAGGATAAATGATGATGCTCCATGCGATGATTTAACGTCGCAAGTAGTGACAAGAAGAAAAAAGAAGATTGATACTAACCGAGCATATGAAACAGGATAGTCCACTCAATATGTGTGTTTCAAAGGGACGACAACCTCATATCACAAGGATTGGGAGCACCACCAAGTCCAGGAAAATGTCCTTACATGGGACACTATGGGTGAATGTGACAGATAACTAACAAGCATCAAGTGATAGCTCGACAAGGACTCATAATCAAGAGTAGAAACGAGCTTTGGTGAAAGGTAAGACCAAGAGAGGGCCCGATATAAACCAATATGAAGAGGTGTGAGGATAGGATTGTGAGAAAGGAAGGTATGAGATCCTTTGGGGGCTTCGGGACTTTGGACATGGAGACAACTACAAGCGAAGATAATTTTCTTCCCAACGAGGAGAAGCTATGGAAAGAATCAAGGTCAAGGGTGTGGACGAGGTTCAAGAGATTCCCCCACAAGATTCTAAAGGTTGGAGTGGCCATGCGAATGAACTATCTCTGCAAACCTGCTCCTGCAAAAAAACAAGAATGACATCATCCATGCGACCAAAAGAAGATTTTCCATTACACAAACAGTATATTCCTAGCCTTTAAGTCAATTTAGAAAAGAGAGTTAGGTTTATTCAGCAATAACTTAGTGACTATAGATGAGTGTCCTAAGACTACATGTGTCAAATCTCAACTAAAAAGAAAGATCATCCAATATGCGATTTAGACTTAAAGTTAGAAATAAGTGAGTAGAATCTGCATGCTAAATCATAAAGATGAAAACATGAAGAAAAAATATGCTAGCAGAAAGATGCATAGTTTGATTTAGCCAATCAAGACATACAATAGAAAAAACCATGCAGCCATATCATATCACCAGGCACTTAGGAATCAAAAAATGGTTAGAATATGACATGTTAATTCTATAACACAAATGTCAACGAAACATCATAAATCAATAAACATCACGAAGACATTTGAAATCAACATATCGAAATGAAAAATCAGAACCCATCAAATATAGTCATCAATCAAGATAAAACCCCCAACTCCCTCAATGTAGGTGAAGAAATAGCATTAGGATCCAGTAGTAGAGGATAAGGCAATAGATTCAAAATTTCAGTAGGGGGCCCTTTCCTTTCGCTTGTAAAATCAAAATTAAAGGTGGGTTGTTGCGGCCACAAGAAATGGTGACACACTCAAAGAACCAGTTATCTTTTTCAATAGAATTTTAGAGCCTTTACTTCATATCTGATTTTTAAGGATGATATCAATAGACTGTAGACAATTTTTCAATAATTATGGGTACCATAATGATGCCAAAATTCTAAAAGATATGAACCAATATTTCTAGTACTTGTAATCTAACTCACCCTTTTCAGAGAGTCAATTAATAAGATAAATTCTTTAATTAGTTGCACACTTCAGATTAGATTTTGTTTAACCATGATTTTTCACTTTTAAAACAAGAAAACATCTACCTAATTGTGTTCCTCGTCTCTCTTTTCTTGGCATTGCTTCGCTACAAGCAAGCATCCATAGCTCCGACGAGGTTGCCACAGTACCATATAAGCATAGCCCCACTACCAACAGGAATCCATATCCCTGAAGGGTTTACTTGTACTTCCCACACTATTAATAGTTCTTTCAACTTCCATTTTTATTTCATAATAAGCTCACCCTTTTAGATTTTAGATATAGATATTCATATGCACATAGGGTGTGAAGGAAGTGGGGTGATACAAGAGTTTCTTTGATTTGATGAGTAGATGTTTTGCACTTTATTTTAACCCATGGGTCTCCCCAAAAACCATCATAGTATTGGCCATTTTATTAATATGGAGTGGATGGAGATAAAATAAAAGAGTGGATAGACACTTTCATATACTTGAACATAACTATAAGTCCATACCTACAACTGAGAACTTCATGAATGATCATTCAAATATAGCATCCCACGCATCTTATGAATTGAAAGAAGTTTCTTCCATTTTTGATGAAAATTGGACCATCCCCTCACTAAAATTCAAATATTAATCCTCAAGGAAGACTAAGAGTCAAACTAACTCATGGAAATATCAGCATTCAAATCAAAAGATGGAAGAAATATGTTTGAGCATAAAGTAAGACTGAAATCGGAAGTCCATTCATGGAAAATAAAACTAAGATAAAATAAATCTGAAGCTAGAATGTCAATCATCTATAAAGAATGAAAATTGGTTGAATTGTTTCAATGAAAACTTAAAAGAAGCCAAGGGAAATAACTAATCAAAAAATGTGTGTTCCTCCATAAATATCAGTCCATACCTACAGTTTAGAACTTCATGAATGTTGTTATAGATAGAGAATCCCACGCATCTTATTACTTGTAAGAAGTTTCTTCCATTTGTGACCAGAATTGGACCATCCCCTTGTTGAAGTTTTACTTATACAACTAGCAATTACGGTTCTTCTTTATTATTACAGTGATTTAGCACATTAGATGCATAAATAAGATCACTGAAATATATTCAATCATATAAACAATAGAGACACACATATTATCCTGGGAAACCCTCATGGGGGAGAAAACCCAGCAAAAAATTCCTCAATATAGATAAACCAAATCCCTTCTCAACGTCACACCTAGTTTTAGTAGCAGTTCCTCCAAGAATTGCACACTTATTCATAGTTGTAGAGATAATGTTTGTGAGTGTGTAAATGAGATGTTAGCCTCCTTTATAAATAGTAGTATGGCCTCCCTTAATTAGGTCTGGGCCGACCTGTCACTTTACCCTTTTAATTTACATTTAATTGTCAAGGCACAAAAGGGTCAACTTTTACAAAGGCACAATAGGGTCTAATTAATAAATATAATATAATAATATTATTCAACACTCCCTCTTAGGTAGAATATTCTTCAAAGTTACAATATTTCAACACTCCCCCTTAACAAGAAGGATATTCTACTGACAACATCAATAAAAATTGATTGGACTCAATACAACATCAAGAGGAGGGGACATCATCATTAGCATCGGGAACATTGTTGGTCATATCTATAGGTCATCAAAAAATTTTTATCATCATCAACATCAATAGAAACTAAACATCATAATCATCTGCAGCGCAGAGATGGAGTAACATCATCATCATCAACGACATGAAGCTGGAACATCAACATCAACAACCCGAAGCTGGACTAACATCATCATCATAAACAACATGAAGTTGGAACATGAACATCATCAACAACATGAAGTTGGAACCTCAACATCATCAAAATCATGAAGCTAGAACATCAAGATCAACAGTGCGAAGTTTAAACAACAACATCATCAACACGAAGGTGGAACATCGACATCATCAACAACATGAAGTTAGAACATCAACATAAACATCACAAAGTTGGAACAACAACATCAACAACACAAAGCTAGAACAACAACATCAATGGAAACAAAATGAGACAGGATCATCAACAACAGCAGTAGAAACAACATCAACAAAAACTATGGGCACTCTGATAGATCGTCCATCTGGACCTTATAGGTTTTTTCCAGGGATATAAATCCTAACTGAGCTACCACACTACTAACCATAGCAAGTATATACATACATAGGCACTAGAATAGACCATCCATACAAACCTCATGGGATCTATCCAGGGATGATCAATCCCCTAGTATATAAATCCTAATTGAGTTGTCAAGCTAGTCATTAGGATACAATAGTATCATCAGCATCACTCCCCCTTTCAAGGGAATTCCTTTCGGAATACACTAAGCTTGTATTGAAAGTACTCAAAATTCACATGAGACAGAGGCTTAGTCAACAAATCTACTACTTGCTCATTTCTACCAACATATTGGAGCTTCACAGCTGCCTTCTATACCATGTCACAAAAGTAGTGGTACTGGATCTCAATGTGCTTTGTTTTATCATGGAACATTGGGTTCTTTTTCATCTTCATGAAACTCTGGTTATAAAAAAAAATCATGGTAGCATCCATATCTAGGTCAAATAGACTTATCTACAACTCCTGAAGCCATATGGCTTCACAACTGGCGGAGCATGATGCAATGTACTCTCCTTCTACCGCATTGAGAGAAATATTGGATTACTTCCTACTTTTCCATGAAGTCATGGCTGACCCTAAACTGAAACAACATCTGTAACAACCAAATAATTCTAAACAGTATTTATTTCCATAAACAATTTATTGAATAACTGAAAACATTAACTTCATAGCATACTATTGATTTTCGTTATAGCAACATCAGTAATTTAGATTTATCCAGATTAACGGTTCATAGCAGAATGAAATAAATGCATAATTTAACAGGTTACCTGGTTCTGATGCTAATT
>ML779814.1:953781-992282 GCA_009831015.1 Picea engelmannii
TCATTGATCCTTTAAATTATATTTCTCAGGTCTTTAAATGTGATCTATAATTAAATTATTACTTGGTTAACCATAATTACTTTCCTTAATTAATTTTACTTTATGATCTTTAAACATTTATTTAATTAGGGTCGTTACAACATCCTCAAGTGCTCTTTATGTCTAAAGCACTTCCATCCCAATCTGATGTTAGAAAAACAGGATCGCAGAGAAATAAAATATAAAAATTGCAAGAAATAAAACATAGAAGATACACAATACAATAGAGACACAAGTATACTTGATTCACCCATTGTGGGCTATGTCCACCAGAAAAATCACCAAGTCCTTCCTTTATTATTATCCATCAAATGAAGGGATACAACCTACAACACACTCGATGTAACTTCCTCTTCTTTCTCTCACAGTATCCTCTCTCAGAATACAATATTCATAATGATGCATAGCCTCAATACATTTCCCTCATAAAAGAGGGTTTCCTTTTAGGGAAACAATCCCTAACATAACTTATACCGTAATATCTATGACCTTATAATGAACATTCCATATTTAATATGAAATTACAGTAAACATTTACAAAGGAATTTTTCCTTTGGGGGGGGGTTTCACCCTCGAACCCCCACTAGGGGCCCGCTTTCCCCCAGACCCCCCATCCGGGGGGATGGACCCTCCAAACCCTAAAGGGGGGGTAACCCCCCTTGCACTTCCCCACGTGGAGGAGTGTACATTCTTCCGGGGTTTAAAGTATTCATGGGATATAAACACGATTGAAAACAAAGACCTCTGGATCAGGAAGATAATCAGGCTCCACAACCAACAATCTCCCACTTGGATATTAATATCAAAAACTCCATCAATGTTGTATATGTTTGACTATGATCCTTCTTAGACCTAGAAAATTTCTCATCTTCACCTTCATGCTTGAAGAACAACTAAAACTGAGCAGGAACGTAGTTTCTCCCTGGTTACTCCCTTTGTTAACATGTCTGCAGGATTATGTCTAGTGTGTATGTTTTCCAACTTCAAATGTCCATATTCCAATATGAATCGTATGAAATGGTACCTGAGTTGTATATTCTTAGTATTCAAATGGAAAGATGAGTTATTTTCACGATGAATGGCACTCTCACTGTCACAATACAACCTGCTATTCTCCTACTTATTTCCCAATTCCTCCATAAACCTTTGTAACCAAATCATTTCTTTACTAGCCTCTGTAGAAGCAACATACTCTGCTTTTTTTGTTGAAAGTGAAACAACCTTTTTTAGTTTCGAAATCCAACTTACTGATGTTCCACCTATAGTAAAAACATACCCTATGGTGCTCCTCCTACTATCTTTATCAGCTGCCATATATGAATCAACATATCCCTGTAGAACAATGTATGAACCTCCAAAACATAATGCATGAGTAGCAGTACCTCTCAAATAAATCAGAATCCACTTTACTTCCTTCCAATATTCTTTACCTAGATTGTTCATATACCTTCTTACAACTCCCACTGCATGTGCAATATTTGGTCTTGTGCAAACCATCGCATACATCAAGCTAACAACTGCTAATGAATAAGGGACCCTGGACATGTATTCTATATCCTCCTATGTATTGGGACACATTTCCTTAGTTAATTTGAAATGGATCACCAAAGGTGTAATAAATGTTTTTTCATTTTGCATTCTAAACCTCTCCAACACCTTCTCTATGTACTCACCCTGAGACAATGTTAGTTTGTGGTTTTTCTTATCTCTTGTTATTCTCATACCGAGGATTTTCTTCGTAGCACTGAAATCATTCATCACAAATGAATTGGATAATTTCTTCTTGAGCACATTTATATCCTACATATTATACCCTGCAACAAGTATGTCATCTACATACAATATCAAGATAATATAGCTTCCATTTTCTAGTTTTTTAAAATAAACACAGTGATCATAATGACATCTACTATAACCTTGTTCTATCATAAACATGTCAAACTTCAAAGACCACTTCCTTGGAGCTTTATTTAGGTCATACAATTTCTTATTCAATCTGCATACCAAATTCTCCTTCCCTTTGACCTCATACCCCTGTGGTTGTTGCATATAAATCTCTTCCTCCAAATCCCCATGGAGAAAAGTTGTTTTTACATCCAATTGTTCAAGATGCAAATCTTCCACTGCCACAAGACTTAAAATAGTCCTGATTGAATTCATTTTAACAACAGGATAAAATATTTCATCAAAATATATACCTTTCTTTTGTGCAAACCCATTTACAACAAGTCTATCCTTGTACCGCTTTTTTCCTCCATCTTCTTCCTTCAAGTTGTAAACCCATTTATTTTGTAATTATTTTTTTTCTACAAGAAACTGAACCAAGTCCAAATTATGGTTATTTTCCAAGGAATCCATTTCCTCTTTCATTCCTTTCTCCTGCCTCTTCATAACATTTTGGTTCCACATAAGTAGTTAACAATAAATAATACAAGGAAGGAGAGTATCGTTTAGGGGGTCTACTTAACCTAGTAGATCTTCTAACAAAATTTGCATGATTTTGAGGTACATGTTTCTCATGTTGTTGTACATTTTTATTTTCTGGTTCCTTTGGAATTTTCTTTTCAGTGATCTCATCAAGCACTAGTTATTTTGGTTTTTCTTTTTCCTGTTTCTTTCGCTACAATTGATCTTTGTACATGACCTTCTCATTGAATATGACTTCTCTACTCCTAATGATTTTGTTATTTTCATAATCCCATAAGAGATAACCAAAATCATTAACATCGTATCCAATCAAGGTACACTTCTTGGATTTATCCTCAAGCTTTGTTATATTTTCTTTATCAATATGGACAATTACTTCACAACCGAAAGTCTTGAAAAAAGAACAGTTTACCTTTTTACCTATCCATGCCTCCTCTGGAATTCCACCATCCAAAGAGATTGAAATTCCTCTATTTATTAAGTTAACAATAGTATCTACAGCATTTTCCCAGAACTATAAGGTAAAACCATCATGAAATCTCATACTCCTTGCACGCTCCATGATTGTCCTGTTCATCCTTTCCGACACACCATTTTCTTGTGGTGTTCCTAGAATTGTCTTCTCTCTATGAATCCCATGGTATGAGCACTAATCATCAAACTCCTTGCTACAATATTCACCTCCATTGTCTGATCTAAGACACTTTAACTTTTTTCTTATCTCATTCTCAACCAAATCTTTCCATTTCTTAAAAGTATCAAAAATATTAGATTTTTGTCGAATGCAATAAAACCAAGTTTTTATAATTACATCATCAATAAAAGTGACATAATAATGAGACACCAAGAGATGATACCTGATTTGGTACCCATACATCTGTATGCACAATATCTAACCTTTCACTCTTCTTTTCTTTTCCGACTCTGAGAAATTTGACTCTCTTTTGTTTTCCACAAACACAATGCTCACATAAATCTAAATCAATTTGTTTAAGATCTGGAAACAAATTTATTTTTTGAAGAATTTTCATCCCCTTCTCACTCATGTGTCCAATCCTATGATGCCACAGTGTTGTATCCACTCCTGTAGAAGCTAAATATATAAAAGAGTTAGTATTACTAGTACATAAATACAATGTACCTACCTTTTCTCATTTTTATATCACCAATGATCCTTTGGTGACCTTCCACAACTTATCTGTAAATATGGATATACAACCTTCACTTTCCAATTGCCCTTTTGAAATTATATCTTTCCTTAGATATGGAACATGTCTTACCTCTTTCAACAACCATTGGTTTCCAGTTATTTTCTTTATTTTAACCTTTCCCATTCCAACAATTTTGCATGGTGCATCACCCAAATGAACCTGTCCAAAATCACCTTGAAAATAATATAGAATTTTTTTCCTATGGGGTGTGGCATGAAATGAAGCCCCTGAATATACTACCCAAGACTCAAAACTATTATCTATAGAAAGAATCAAAGCATCTTGTAACACATCACTTGTTACATTTTATTCTTGATTTCTCTCTTGTTGTCCATCTCTTTGTTTCTTTGGATCTCTATAGTCTTTCTTCAGGTGTCCTTTCTTCCCACAATTCAAACACTCAATATTTCTGAGTATAGATTTGGATCTTCCCTTCCTAGAATTCTCATGGTCCCCTGAGCCATTTCCTCTATCTTTGTTTCTTCCCTTGTTCTCCATGTTTAACACATTACCTGATGTCTCACCTGTGATTTTTCGTTGCATTTCCTCACTGAAGATAACACCAACAACATCATCAAATTTTAAATCATTTGAACCAGAGACAGAGCTACTTACAGCCATGACCAAGTCATTCCAGCTTTCTAGCAATGAGCACAATATTAGAAGATCCCTTACCTCATCATCAAAGTCCACTTTTACAAAACTTTGTTGATTAGTAACCATATTAAATTCATTTAAATGATCTGCAACAGGCCCACCTTCTGACATCTTCATATTAAATAATTTCTTCATTAGAAATACCTTATTGGATTCCGAGGGTTTTTCATACAGTTTATCCAATGCATCCATCAACTCCTTCATTGTATTTTCTTTCGAAATATTGAAAGCCACCGACACTGCCAGGCTCGGTCGTATCGTT
This sequence comes from Picea engelmannii, assembly GCA_009831015.1. Classification (NCBI taxonomy): domain Eukaryota; kingdom Viridiplantae; phylum Streptophyta; class Pinopsida; order Pinales; family Pinaceae; genus Picea; species Picea engelmannii. The sequence continues at coordinate 958,378 of ML779814.1, forward strand.
CCTAGTGCATTTCTGTCAAGAACCTCCCATTCTTCATCCTTCATGGTCATCGGCTTATTTTTTATTCCACCCAATGGTAGGAACATATCCTTCTGATATAAATAATCGTTCATCTACATCTTCCATAACTGGTAGTTTTGGACATTAAATTTCTCAACCCTAAACTTTCCATCTTTCGCCATTGCTCCCATCGAACCAGGAACCCTATTTTCCTATGAGTTACCTTTCGCTCTGATACTAGTTGTTAGAAAAATAGGATCACAAAGCAATAAAATAAAACAAATGTGGAAATAAAACACATAAGATACACAATAAAATAGAGACACAAATATACGTGGTTCACCCAGTGTGGGCTACGTCCACCAGATAAATTGCTAGGTCCTTCCTTTATTATTATCCATCAAATGAAGTGATCCAACCTACATTACACCCATTGTAACTTCCTCTTATTTATATCACAGTATCCTCTCTCATAATACAATATTCATAATGATGCATAGCCACAATACATTTCCCTCATAAAAGAGGGTTGCCTTCTAGGGAAAATAACCCTAAAATAACTTCTACCATTATATCTGTGACCTTATAATGAATGGTCCAAATTTACTATGGAATTACAATATACATTTACAAGGAAATTTTTCCGATGGGGGATCACTTTCCCCCGGACCCCCTAGCAGGGGGGATGGACCCTCCAGACCCCACATGGGGGGTAACCCTCCTAAACTCCCCTGCGTGGAGGAGTGTACATTCTTTCAGGGTGTAAATTATTCATGTGGTATAAACACGGCTAAAAACAAAGACCTCTGGATCAGGAAGATAATCAGGTTCCACAACCAACATCTGAATCAGTATAACCATACAATCTGAAGTCATGATCTCCAGTATAAAAAAGACCATAATCCAATGTACCCTTAAGGTATCTAATCACATGCTTTGTAGCTACAAGGTGAACACGTATAGGCTCCACAAATACTAACTCAAGGTGTTCACAACAAAGCATATATCTGGCCTAGTATTCGTTAGATACATCAACGAACCAATCATATGTTTGTATAGAGTAGCATCAACTATTTCTGACGAAGTATCATCCAATAACTTCATATTTGTCTCCATAGAACTGAACATGGCTATACAGTGCATCATGTTGAATCTCTTTAGAATTTCCACATCATACTTTCCTTGATTAAGGAAAATCTCTTATGGGATCTTCCATACTTCAAGACCTAACAAATAGTGCATCGGGCCTAGGTCCTTCATTTCAAATTCAGTGGAAATCTTCTTCTTACAATCTGTGATGAGATTTTCTTCATCTATCAAGAATAATTCATCCACATATAGCAGCAATATAATTGTTCCATCATTCTCAATGTTGAAGTAAAGGTTGGGATCTGCTTTACTCTTGGTAAATCCCAAGCTCATCAGAAAACTATCAATCCTTCCATACCAAGCTCTTGGAGCTTGCTTCAACTTGCAGACATGAGTCTTCATGTCCTATACCTCGAAACCAAATTTTCACATCACATTATACCAGCCTGGTACACTTTCTCAGTTGCAACTCAATATGCATAATCATGTGTTGGTTCTATGTGCTTTCTAGAAATCACTATATGTCTCACTACCTGAGAGTATGTCCCCTACTTTTTCTACAATTATTCCTTTTGGAATCGGGACTTTGCACCTACAACTGTTATTTTTGAAGATGAGAATGACTGTTATATTCTCACTATATATGTTGAACTCTAAGAGTATCTCCTCTATTCTATCATGGAAACAACTTCATCTGAAACTGAGATTGGTTTATACTAAAGGTATATTTTCTTCTTTCATGGAGGTAACTTGATCTCAAATATAGGAAATGCTCCCTCTAAGTCTCATAATGTATCAAAATCATGGTTTTTCTGACTTTCTTCATGAACAATAGAACCATTTCTTAGATTACTGAAGCAAGTGTCTCATCGTAGTCTTCCCCTTCTTGCTGGGAGAATCCTATGGACACAAATAAATATTTTTACATGTTTCTACTATTATCTGCAACATGCTTGATCTGTTAGATCAATCTTTGGAAGTCACCATTGACTTCCCTTCTGGCCTTAAGGAAAAATCCATATCCCATTCCTTGTGACGTCTCTTTTTCCCATCTGATCCTCTCTAATATCATGTTCACTCTGAGTCTCCATGCTCCCTCTGAAGCTTGAATCTCTCTGATTCTATATAATCTTCAGAGCCATATGCTCCCTCTGATATGTCACATCAATGGTATATGGATTTATGTCCTACAAAGTGTCATGGGACCATGTTGGTCTCTTCCTGGTTACTGCATTGATTATGGGTAGGCCCTTCTAGCTTTACTAACTCTTCATGATGATTTGAATAGTGATCAATTGCACTAGAGGGATTTATTTTGTTATCTTTGGATCCTTATGCTCCTCATGTTCTGTCTTCATATGAGATGTTGTGTATCTAGCAAAAGTAGCTTCTTCTTCTTCTTATTTGGTACATGGATGTATACGATCATGTGTACAACTTGGATAGACTTCTCCATATCTCATCTAATATGTTGCCCTCTGTAGACGTCACTATAGCTACCTCAGGGTTATCACCTGTGACATGTATGAAACAAGAGAAACATGGGAGAAACAATGGACAATAATAATACTCTTTATAATAATAAAAACAATAGTGAGAACGATCGTCACAGTAGCTCCTTCAAAGATATCACTTGTGACCTACATGAAACAAGGGTAAAACATAATAAATACAATAATAAGAAATGAGAGAAACACTCTTCTAGTGTTGTGATCAATCATTCCTCCATGGTAACCTATAAACAAAACAAGAAGTTTCTCCTTGAGGAGATGTTAGTTATATCTAGTAAATGCTTACAATAAGCATTTATCTCAATAATGCTCACATGCTACCAAGTATAAAAAATTTCAAGGATTGTTATCACAACTATAGTGTTTACTTGTAATGAGGCAGTTATCAAACTTGACATGTGCAAATTTTAATCTTATCAACTTAATCAATTAAACCTGGAACCTGGATTCTTATCCTCAAGAATGAGTTTTGTTGCTTTTCTTCCGAGCCTCCTTCACTCGAGATGACAAGTATTCTCTTCAAAATATCCTATGTACTAAGATAATATGCTTTCTTAACATAAATCTAAGTTAGAAAATAAACTCTATAATATCAATCTTAATCAATCTAATAATTTTGACTTTAATTTTGACCAATGGTTAGTATGATAGTCATAACCTAATAGATCAAAATACAACCTAGATGTTCATAAGATCATAACAAATAAAGGCATATTAAATTGATCAAACCTAAGGTGCATTATTCCTCTAAATTTATAATCACATGTAAAAATAAAAGAAGAAGATACAGATGCATAAGAGAACTTTGATAGAGTAAACACATGTATAGCTCAAAAGAAAAAAATGATAGACCAATTTCAAATATTTTATACTCAAAACTCAAAGTTATAAACCACCGTCAAACCTAATCCCAACTTAGTTCTCTTGGGATTTTTGAAAAATATTAAGGTCTATTCCAATGCTTTGAAATTAAAATACATTTTTCCATAGGACTGGGATTAGGGCTCCCATGGTCCATAAAAGTAAATATAAACAGGAAATAAATTGTAGAGAGAAGAAGGTGGGCGGATGGAGAACAAAAAGACATGGAAGGAAAACAAAAATGAATTTATCGGATTTCAGTTAAACCTTTCTATTCAAAGAAGAAGAATAACTGGATGAAAATTGATAAGGAAAGAAGAATGTGATTAGTATGGACTTACTATTATGTATCTCTCTCTTTTCACTTTCTTGTTGTTTTCCTTTTATTCTCCTCGTTGAAAACTACCTGAACTATCCCAACGGTTGTTTCTTATCCCTCTTTAGTTAACTTATAAATTTCTCTTTTAAACCAATCCTAAATGTAATTCTTCATGGGCGCAACATTTATCTCATGTCTAATTTTAATATTAAATCATTCCCCTTCTAAATCCCTTAGGTCATCAGAAATATTGTGGATCGATTCTTCAATATCTTGATTTTTCATAGAGTAATCTATAAGCCAATTATCGATTTATTCTTCACAATACTCAATTATGCCATTAAATTTTTCAGTCGATGATCTCTTTAGTATATCCACGTGTTCATCAAAATGTTTCTTTTTCATAAAAAATGAATTGAATATTAATTTAGGATCTTGAACCTCACCAGTGCTACTTGCTAAGTCTATTTATGTAATCCTTCTGAATATTTATTCTCTTTTTACTATAACTCCATTGCATGCTTGGACAATATTTCTCGGATTTGTATTCTTTTCTTTCCAACAGGCATTCAACTGTTTGATTCAAATGGGAAAAGGTAGGTCTTATTCTCTCCTCCTCGCTTTTGTCATGTTTGAAACTTTTATCCCAAATGGTAAAACAACATCTGTATAAAATCCTTCTTCATTTTTAAAATCAATGTGAATATATTCATGAAATGCATGTGCTCTCAAACCAAAAGAAACAATATTTTTAGAGACTTCCCAGGCCTCTATTACAAGTGACAATCTCTTTTTAATACTTTTCTCAACATGTTTTTTAACCCCTGTAAGAAAACTTGATGATCCTTTGAAATTGATGCCAGGTGTGGTTGGTTTTATCATTTTAAAAAGGATAGCCAAAATGGCAAGAGGCATCAAGACATTTTCTAATTCTTTGATCTTTTCCTTTAAGATGGAATTCTCAGCCTCCAAACCATCAATAGAATCATCAAGCGCATCCCCGGTTGCCTTGTGAATTTTGGAAATTTGGGATGGTCACATATACTTGAGGTCAACCTCTGAATGGGATTTTCCTTTCTTGTTTTTTTGGTCATTTCTTTCAACAACCATCTTTTTAGATTCTTTATCAAAAACAATGCTCTGAAAAGTGAAGGATTATTCTTCACTAAAAGTTTCATTCCCAACAACTTCCAGTACATAATATTGTTGAACAACATGCTCCTGTTGTTCTACTGTAGGAAAAATCTTTTCAATATCTACTTCCAATTCTATATCTTCAAAGGAGAAGCTTTGAATATAATTTTCTATTAGATTGTTCTCTTCCTCCTTCAATGGGTTTTTCTTTTCTTTCTCACGGGTAGTTTGTGTGAAATTTTAATTTTTCGAGAGGGAGGATTCTTATCTCCTCCTCCACTAGAATTTTTGTTGACATAATTCTTAACTGGGTGGTTTGCGGGAGTACTTCTCCTAGATGTAGCATTCTTTGAAGTGACAACTGGATATTGAGCACTTTTTTCACCAAGACTTTTTCTTTTTTTCTTATAAAGATCATTATTGCTAAGTAATGTTTCTAAATCGCCAGTCATGTACATGAGTGTTCTAGATATTGAATTATTCTTCTTCGCTCAAAACAGTTTGAATGAAAGAATTACTAAACCCCATTGATTTCATATGTTGGTCGTCGACCAAGTTTTGGGGAAACTTTGGTCAGTTTTGGAGGTTTTGTCCCACTTTTGGACTTCGACACGCTAGTCAAAGTAGGAGTGCCCAGTCGGAGCTAAGATCATGGATATCACCTATTTTCAGGGTTATGTGGACCCATTAAGGGGTCCTCTAGTTTTTGTAATGGGTTTATGACATGTCGGCCCATGGGTTTTCCCCATGTTTAGGCCTTATTGTAAAGTATAAATAAGAGGAATGTAGTGTAGAAGTAGTAGTTCAAGTAGTGTTTTGTGCAAGGAATGTATGTGGTTGAGGATTTATGCTCGACTGTGATTTTGTATACTGTGCTCAGTTCTAGTGATGCTCAGTGTGGAGCAAGTTCTAAGTGTCGTGATAAGATATTTTGACTCTGTGCATTTGACCTAGTTTTGGAAGGTAGAGAAGGAAGATCGAGTGTTTAGTGCACAGATATCTTGTCTTGTGCGAAGTTCGACTTTGTGTCTTAGTGCATAGGAGTGATTGGATGTAATATCTTGGCGAATAATAAAGAGGCGAAGCAGTTTGTGGATGTAGCCCCACCATGGGATGAACCATGTATATTTGGTGTATCATGGTTTTCTTTGTGCAGTGTTATTTTTGTTATGCATTTGCTTAGTTCTTTGATTATGATGTGTAATGAATATATACTTTGTTTCTTAAGTACTTTACTTATGTTAAAGGGTAAATGAATTCTAGACTTAACTCACAGTAAGTGTTAAGTGCTCAGGGTGCATAATCACTTGTTGTTACTGCTCTTATCTGTCTTTGATTATGCTCTGTGGATTTAATGAGGTTAATAAACTAATGCATGCTCACTTCCTAAGCGTTAACAAAATATTTTGTGAAGTGATCTTATCACAGAATCGTGTCCTAGCCTGGTTACAGACACCTACATCCTGTAACCCCCCTTCTTCTACCTCATGTGAGAATTTTCCTGCTTCGCAGGTGTTGTCAAAAGGGGCAGTAGTTGGGGTTTTGTTGGTGCATTGTTAATCATTGAACCCTGGGTCTTCCCCTCTGCCAACAAATGGTTCTTTTGCTAGGACCTGAAACTATGATTGTTGGGAACTATAGTAAATAAAAAGAAAAGTTATGTGCATGGGTCTATTGCTGAAGTGTGTAGTACTCTACTAGACCTTCGAAGCTTTGTGCCAAGAAGGCAATTTGTTCTAAAGAAAAGAGGTAAGATTCTAAAAGAGGAAAGCTTTGTGCTTTGGTAAGAGAAAGATAAGTGAAATGTTTTGTTTTGAAAACATGAATTTAAGTATGTTTAATAGATTTTGTCCTAGTCTGAAGGCTAGGGAGCAGTTGAAATAAAGAGTTGATTTGAGTAAATTTAATGGAAATGAAGAAATATATGTTATTCCTATGCATAGAAAAAGTTTTTGGATTGATAAGTGGATGCAGGAACCTAGAAATATTTTTTGCATATTGCAGGTCCAACACTATGATCCGAGGGGAAGTGTGAAGTATAGAAAAGATTGGGGAACATTTAAGAGAAAAAGATTATTGAATTTGTGTTATAATTGCAGAAGGCTAAGACATATTGCTAAGGAATGCCCTGGGGTAGGCCCTATTTGTCTTTGTTGTAAGGCTGTTGGTCATGAGGTTGAGGATTGTCCAAGGATTATTGCTAAAGTTGAAGGGAGGGACATAAGACAAGAAAATTATGAAAAGAGTCAAGAGACTAAGGGTATATTAGAAAGTCATAAAGAGAAAAGGTCAAAGGAATTTCAGACTATGTTATTATAGTTGGAAGAAACGATGGATGTTCATAAAGATGTCAGTTTACCAGAAAGCTTGAAAGCAAAACAACGCATAGGTGCAAGAATAAAAGACTTCGACATAGACTGTATAATCTTGGATGAAGAAACACAAGTGAATATTATGACAGAATAAAATTGGGAAGTTTTGGAAAATCCTACTGTGGTACCTTCTTTAGTAAGGATAGGCTTGTTTAAGGGCAATATGATAACTTTATGTGCAATATTAACTACTGTAACTATTATTGTTCATGGAACATCGAATGAAGAAGAATTTGAAGTCATTAGGTTTGTTGAGGACAACACCCCTTTCCCACTTTTGTTAGGTAAGACTTGGATTGATAAGGATCATATCAGAAGGAAAGAAGAGGAAGAATCTATAGAAAAGAAGAAGAAATAATTAAGGGATTTTATAGCTAGGAAAATAGACCAACTAAGAGAAGAATGATAGGATAAGTTGAAGCAACATAGCAAAGTAACAATGAAGGAGGGACATAAAGCAAAAGAATTAGCTATCAAGGTTGAAAGAATGCAAGAAGGCTTGAAGGACCTATCTATCCAAGATAGAAGTGTGCCCACCCAGGAAGTGTTAAGAAAAGGGATATTAACTTCAGAACCTTTGAGGGTAGCTTGACAGTGTGAATCCACTACGCTAGCGAAAGATAAAAATAAAAATGGAAAAAGGATTTCAGAAACAGTTAAAGAGACTCAGATAACATGAAAGAAGGCAAGGAAGCTCAATAAAAAGAAGGTTAAGTTGGAAAATCTACAAGAAGTTGACGAAACTAGATGGAAGACTTCACAGACCGGAACCTCGTAGGAGGTAGGCTCATAGGGTTTGAACCTCACTGGAACAGTAGGTCCGCACAAATTTGGACTTCGCCCTGGAAAAGTTATATGACTGCTGGAGGTGCCCCGACCATTAGAATGATGCTCCAAAATGGTTAGGAAATGAATTTATGGGTTTATAGGTTGTTTTTGGATGTTGAGACTGCGTCATAACAACTAGATTTACATTAATGGAAGCATTTAACTCTAGTTCCGGTCTGTTGGAAGATCCGTCACACCGCCCCACTTATTTAAATTGTCGATCGTGGTGTTGGTACGAATTTTTTCTACCCATGACTGACTTAGCTAAGTCAAGAAATGTCCAAGTGTCGAACTGTGCTTCCTGCCATAATCTAAAAGTATACCCCGCCTGTCTGTTTGTCTATTCGCATTCTATTAAAAGCTAGAATGTTGGGTGAACCCAATGATCTTGAGAATTTTGTCGAGGAAGTTCTTAGGAAACTCATGGCCGACAGACTTGTATCTGAAGGTATTCAAGCATCGTTGACTAGGTAACTATAGGCTTCCCCTTCGACCAAACTTCGTTCCACCCGCATCAACCTCGTAACTTAACAAAGAAGCAAGAACTGCATTGATCTAGCTAATGTGAAGCAGATCCTGTCGAACCTGCCTGAGTATATTCCACCTCTAGCTGGCATGGTTAACCGTGACAGTATCCCCCATGATTTTGAGTACTCTGTGTTTACTGCATACATTCCAAAAGGAATTTGCATAGTAGGGAGTCAGTTAGGGAAGATCTTGTTGTTGAAGCACAGTGACTTCAACTTAGGAGACCAAAAGAAATACGCCATGCTAGCTCCTCACCATTATTTAATGAAGACAACTGGAAGGAAACCTCACCTTGTCCCACATCCATGGATCAAAGACTTGGCACAGTCAACCATATTAAATGTAATGAAGATTCTTCATTTTTTCCACCACGATGAGGTTAACGCTTGCGTTAAACTCCTTCTATCATGCTATCATGGAGGATATCTATGGATTGACAAAAGAATTACTGTGGATATGGCACTGATCTACCGGATCACAGGTTTAATTTTGAAGGGTCCTAACCCATTGCAATTCTACCTAGGGAAGACCTCAGACCGCTCTTTATCACAGTGCATCAAAGAAGCCTATGGAGAGGTAGAAAAGGGGAAGCGAGGTTACAAGGTATCCTCCATATAGGATGGCGCAGTGCGCATTTATTGTCAACTCTTAGATGGAAATATAGTGAGGAAGAACCACCCCACATATTTCACTGGGTTCATGGTGGACCTCATAGGAAAGTGTGTGGAGGGCCTTGCATATGAACTGGGCGAACTACCTCGTCAACGAGTTAGAAAATGATTTCTGCAAAGCCCGGGACTTAGGATATGAGTTTGACTATAGTTGATTGATCATCATGATTACATTTGTGGCTTGGAAGATGCTTGAAGGAGATACTTTCCTAGATATTGAACCTACGGAGCCCCTGGATACTCAATTTTCCACCCTATGGTATACCAATGACATGATGAAGCAGTGGTAGTCTAATGCCGTATTTCATAGATATTATCAGTAGTTGAAATTCTCCATTGAATCATTCCCTCGTATGACACCATGTACATTGCATCAATACCAACCCATAGAAAATTTCCACACTGATCCCCACTTGATTTACATCACCATGAAAAGAGATGAGCACCAAGAAAGATTGCAGTCATACTATAAGCTCACGGATCCAGATATGGAACAGATTATAAAGGATTGGCCAAAAGAATTTCTTATACATGTCTTCGATGCAGAGTTATCTAACACTGATACTATAGGAATCTAGATGGTTGTGTGAGATGAACATGTTGGATAGTCCAGTGGGACGAAGAAGCAGAGGGAACACAAAATTTAGGTTGAAGTCTAGGACATAGAGAATGACGAAGAGGACGAAGAGGAAACTTCTAGAGATAATGGATCTAGCTCGCCAGGAGGAGGAGAAGACGAAGTAGAAGGACAGGGAGGAGGAGATGAAGGAGAAGAAGAGAAAGGAGGAGGTGAAGCTACTAGCACCCCACCACCTGAAGATCCCCCTATTAGGATAGTGACTCCACAAAAGAGGAAATTTACTCCGAAGAAACCTTCAGCAAGGAAGCAAATGCACACCAATAAGCCACAGTTGGAATCCACTCTCACTAACGAATAAATCAATCTAGTCCGTGGAGCTATGGAGGATGCCTCTGAAGACATATTGCAGAGATACAAAGAGAAACAGGTGGATTTATATGAAAGGATTGAGAGGGAGTTGAAGTAAGTGTAGAAGGTTGTTTGCTTGGTCCGCGCAGTGCCTACTGTGCCATATGTTCTTTCCTCATCATAGACTGTAGGATTGGGGGATGAACCAACTTCACATGGTGAACCAGGGATTTGGATCACCCTCCCCTTATATAGCATCAAGTTTCCCACCCCCGCAGCACTACAGGATATCCCCAACTTGGATGTTGAGGTTAAACTTAAAGGAATAACTCTAGAATAGGTCAAAGGATTGGAGGCAAGTTTGAAGCTGCATACAGAAGGGAATAGAGAGAAATGACCACTGAAAGAGAAGCCCAGCTAATAAGGCTTGTTGATGCAACAGAAGCTCGGTTCCAGAGAGCTCAGGAAGAGAAGGAGAAGGCTACAAAATCCTTGTAAAAGGAGAAAGACAAAATCATAGTGCAGTTACAAGCAGCGCAATATAGTGTAGCTTCCTATGAAAGAGAGAAAGAAGAGCTTCAGGAGGAAAATAAAGCTGGCGAAGCCCAGCTACAGAAGGAAAAAGATAATTTTCTCACTGAGAAGGTCATGGTCAAAGAAGAGGTAATAAAAGTGTGTCACACTGTGCCAGGCTTCGTACAGGAGGAGCAAGAGCCTGTAGAATCTCAAGTAGCGAAGCTCGCATAGACCCTCCAATAGTTTCAGGCTAGGATAGTTTAACTAGAGGCCTGAACAGTGCCGAGAACCCCACAAGAGGTGCCTGAACAGAGGGAGGAGTCCACCAAAAACAAAATATAAAGTATAAAATCCCTCACCTCGGCATGTAAACAGTTGAGTGACAAAAGTTCCCAGACGTATGAATGCCTCACCGAGGATCCAAAGTTAAAGAATCTAGAGGCTCAGTTACAGGAGGTGCAAGAACAAGAAATTTCATTGCAGGTGTAGATGAAGTTTCTCACGGTGGTGGAAAGGATGAAGAGATCCCAAGAGAAACGCACAGTACAACAGCAGCTCACCACCCTCTAGGGTAAGGTGATGGAAGTAACACATAAGTTACAACCTGTGTAGGATGAAGCTTGCAAGGTGTTTGAGGATATCGATAGCTAGGTTTCACAGTTAGATCAAGTAGTTGCAGTAGTAGAATGATGCCTAGAAGGGCCTGTTATAGAGAAGACAGTCCAAGAGCTCATTGAGCAGGAGGCTCAAGTGAGGCAGCTCGAGTTAAGCTCGAGGATTTTGAAGCAACATTTTCTAGACCTGAGTGACTCTGGATGAGTCACAAGTGAGTGTTGGGGGCATATTGGCCCTCAACCAAGTTTTGGGGAAACTTTGGTCAGTTTTGGAGGTTTTGGCCCACTTTTGGACTTCGACATGCTAGTCGAAATAGGAGTGCCCAGGCGGAGATGAGATCGTGGATATCACCTATTTTAAGGGTTATGTAGACCCACTAATGGGTTCTATGGGTTTTTTAATGGGTTTATGAGATGTTGTCCAATGGGTTTTCCCCATGTTTAGGCCTTATTGTAAAGTATACTTAAGAGAAATGTAGTGTAGAAGCAGTAGTTCAAGTAGTGCTTTGTGCAAGGAATGTATGTGGTCGAGGATTTTTTCTTAATTGTGATTTTGTAGACTCTAATTAGTGCTTGTGATGCTCAGTGTGGAGTAGGTGCTAAGTTTCATGATAAGATATTTTGGCTCTATGCGTTTGACCTAGTTTTGGAAGGTAAATAAGGAGGATTTAGTGATTAGTGCACAAATCTCTTGTCTTGTGCGAAGTTTGACTCTGTGGATTAGTGCACAGGAGTGACTGGATGTAAGATCTTGGTGAATAATAAAGAGGTGAAGCAGTTTGTGGATGTAGCTCCACCCTGGGGTGAACCACATATATCTGGTGTCTCATGGTTTTCTTTGTGCAGTGTTATTTCTGTTATGTATTTTCTTAGTGCTTTGATTATGATGTGTAATGAATATATATTTTGTTTCTTAAGTACTTTACTTATGTTAAAGGGTAAATGAATGCTAGACTTAACTCATAGTGCTAAGTGTTAAGTTCTCAAGGTGCATAATCACTTGTTGTTACTAAACTTATCTATCTTTGATTATGCTCTGTGGATTTAATAAGGTTAATAAACTAATGCATTCTCACTTCCTAAGCGTTAACAGAATATTCTGCGAAGTGCTCTTATCGCAGAATCCTATCCCAGACTTGTTACAAACATATATGTCTTGTAACCCCCCCTGCTTCTACCTCGGGTGAGACTTCGCCTGCTTCGCAGGTTTTGTCGAAAGGGTTGGTAGTCGGGGTTTTGTTGGTGTGATGTTCAGCATTGAACCCTGGGTATGCCCCTGTGCCAACAAGATATGTTCAACAAAGATTTTTTTTGGATCAAAACCTTTCATCTTTTCATCATATTTCACACTGACATTGTTAAAATGACTTGCAAATTCATCAATTTTATTTATATTTCTCAATACAAATTCTCCAATCTTCCATGGCAGAGGAATAAATTGTTTTTTTCCTTTTTTCATGGAAAAAGTGCAACAAAAAATTATATTGTATCGCTACCTCTGTGATGGATAATTTATCAGGTACATAATATGGGAGAAAGGAAGGATTTTATTTTGAACAAAATATTCTTATGATACTATGATTTTCCATTTTCTCTATCGTCCCTTTTTTCTCTAAAAATTTGGCAGCTTCAACAGATATCTTGAGAGTGCTTTCGCCCAACAAAAGTTTTTTGAAGACTGAAACAAAGTCAGTATAAAATTCATAGAAAAATAGAGGGGTTTTATGCCTCCATAATGCATGATACCAAAAGGTAGTAGGGTGTACTTCAAAGTTTACACTTTTATTGATAGTCAAATTTGGGAACTGGCAACAATGCACGATAGCAAATATCAAATAAGAAGCCATGAATAATTTCCTATCCTTTTGTAATGCGATAATTGGGAAAAAAATTCGATAGAAATGAGCTTTCCCCAATCAAAAATAACTTTCTATGGGACTATAAAATACATAATATATAAAATCATCTGAGATATGGAAGCAGTATTCTCCTAACTTGTTACTCTGGTAAATAACCATGCAATTTCTCAATAGGGATTTTTTAAAGAGTCAATTGAATTATGGTTATGTCTGTTGGGACAGACGTAGGATTCTCCAAGTACTCTGGAAAGAGGTCGAGCCCATTATTATGTTTCTTCAAAAATTATTTGCAATCTTCACCTTTGAAGATGAGAGTTGGCTCTGGCAGTTTTAACATTTTACAAAAGATTTGAGGTGAAAGAGAAATTCGAGAATGTCCTTGAAGTTGTATGATCCTTTGATTCAGTACATGCGTTTCCACACACAATGCAACAATTTTCTTACAATCGAAAACCTCTGGAAAACAACCATCAAGAGAAATACCATATGTCCAAATCATGTTCTTGTCTTTCTTTGCAGCAGGAGGGGAGGAATAATACCAATATTTTCTCGACCACTGGAAGTTATGATCCTCGTGGCCAAAAATATTCAGAGATTCACGACAAAACTACTATCAAGGTGATGCTACCATTAAGTTGATATAATTGTTTCTTTGGTTGGGTAATTGTTACAAATGATCCCCTTTTGAAATATAATAATAATTTAATCCCTTCGCAAATGAGGATTAAATGAGAATTTAATGAAAATTTCTCAAGCCTTTCTCCATTAATAACATCCTTTTTGGAGTCTGCACAACAATTGTTGGCATTTAAATAGTACTTAATGTGTATTGGAAAAAGAAAAGTAATGGTGGGGACGGGTGTGAGAGAAGTTCAATATGGAATTTTTGTGAACCTATCAACCCACGAACCCACAGTTGGAGAGATGATCCAAAGAAGCTAAGTATAGATGGGCGGTTGGTCGGACTTGTGAGCACAAAAATTGAAACATTTGGGAACCCAACATACGTGATGAAAATAAAATTTAAGTGATGATCAAAGTGTATAACAAAGAAGTTAAAGTGCAATGTGAAGTTCGTGGAAAAGTGAGGGAAAATGTTTGAGATCGCATACCCTCGAATTGAAGAAAAAATCTAAGTGTTGAAGTAGACTTATGCATACGTAATTGAGTGGAAATGTAAATGAGTCAGTCCGCAAACCTGAAGGTCTGTGAATTGAAATAAGGATAAGTATAGTAACCAAGAAATGGATAAAAGGAAATGGGAAAAAGGGAAAGTATATAAGGGGGAAAATAAAGGGCGTAAAGAAGTGGGGCAGTTCCAGTAACTGTCAATGAGGAGAATAAAAGGACAATAGAAGGCAAGTGGAAAGTGAGAGATACCATCATATTAAGTCCATATTGATCGCATTATGATTTCCTTGTCAGTTTTCATCTATTTATTCTACTTCTTTGAATAGAAAGGTTTAACAAAAATTTGATAACTTCCTTTTTGTCTTCCTTCCAGGTTTTGTTTTTTTGCATCCCCACACCTTCTTCTCTCTATAGTTTATTTCATGTTTATATTTACTTTTATGGTCCATGGGAGGCCTAATCCCAATCCTCTGGACAAATGCATTTTAATTTCAAATAATTGTAATAGACCTTAATATTTTCATAAATCCCAAGAGAACTAAGTCGGGATCAATTTTGACGGTGTTTTATAACTCTAAGTTTTGAGTATAAAATATTTGAAATTGGTCTATCATTTTATTATTTTGAGATATACATGTGTTTGCTCTATAAAAGTTCTCTTTTGCGTCTGGATCATCTACTTTTATTTTTACATGTGATTAGAAATTTTTATTTTCACTATGATGGATGCGAGGAAATTGGATTTATATTCTTAAATGTGTGATGTGTGAGGTTCCTGGTCATCTCTAAGGAATGCTCTTAAAATAAAAAAAATTATTTTTTCTGCATTTTTATCTTTCTTTGAGTATAAAGTAGACTTTCTCAAGGTTCTATATTATTTTTAGATCTAGAGTATCAAATAATATCATAAGCCAAACAGGAGTACCACCTCTATAAAAACATAGGAGTATTTACATCCTCATGAGGTTTCCGTTTTGGTCCTGACGGATTCAAGCATCAACATTTTTTGCGACTATACTGGGGAAAATAGAATGTGGGAAGAAAAAACTGAAAGCATGAAAAGGTCTCAACAACTAGCTCCAACTGTGGGATGATAACCCCATGTGGGCTGTCAAGAATCCATAATCTTGATGACCGAATGTTTATGTCCTTTGGGATATGGATTCAAATAGTAAGGATGTACAAAATAAATTGAAAAATATGTACAAGGGGAAGAGAAAATTTCAGGTGAATTTTTTTTTCAAATGTCACTCGTTAATAGACAACATTAGCATTTTCCCCTTCATGTCTTTGAGCATATATGAATTAAAACCCAGAATATTTTCAATGATGTATGGACCAATCCAGAGTGCTTCAAAATTTGTGTGCATCGATGGTTTCTTCTTATCTTTTTTCTAGAGTAACACCAGTTCACCCTTTTGAAAATTCTTTATGGTTGTGCTCTGCTCAAAATATTTTTTTATACTTTGTTGTCTTTGATAAGTTTTATATAAAGCTTCACTTCATTCTTCTTCCAATTTTAACAATTTATTTAATATCTTTTGCATAAGAGTATCATCTTATGCATCCTCTGTATTAATTTCATAGGTCAAGGCATTTAACTCGAGGATGATTAGATTTTTTTCTTCTTTCATGTAAACTAACACATACAGAGACATCCCAATACTGTCTTTCGTAGTCATTTTGCTCACCCATAAAGCATATGTCAATTTCAAATGCCAATTCTTTCGATTCTTATCAATATTTTTCTTTAATATTTGAATGAGTCTCTTATTAGTGGATTCTGCAAGACCATTCCCTTGTGGATAATAATTTGATGATTTCCTGATGACGATGCCATATTCTCCACAAAATTCTGTAAATTTTGACTTGATGAAAATTGAACCATTTTCAGTAATGAACTTTTCTAGGACAACAAATATTGACAATATATTATCTTTGAGAAACTTAATCAACTCTTCAGATTTAGCCCCTTTTAATGCTATTGCTTTCAGACACTTCATAAAATACTCTGTAGCGGTGAGATGTATATGTTCCTTTACTTGACTTTGGATTTATTGGTCCAATGACATCCAGTCCCCATTGGGAAAATGGTTGTTCTAAAGATATAGGTTGTAATGGGATTGCAAAGATTTTCATTTTCCATGAAAATTGTTGACAAGATACACATTTTATTATAGTATCATACACGTCTTTAAAACTTGATGGCCAATAAAAAATGTATCTTATTATTTTATGGGTCGTAGTAATGTGCAGAAAATGTCTGCCACATGTACCTTCATGAAATTATTGCATTAATTATTGAGCTCTCTTTTTATCAACACACCGTAATAATATTCCATCAAAATTCCTTATGAATAAGATGTTGGCAATCAACACATATTGATTTGACTTCATTTTCAATGTTCTTCATTCCTTTGGGCTCATGGTGACTGAGAATTGTCTGGAGCTTAAATAAAATATAATATCTTTATACCATTCTGAAATAGACATAAGTTCTCCAACTGAAATTGAAATTACTCCATCCAAAGCATCACCATTCGCAATGAGCTTACACAAACCCTGTCCTTTGAATGCCTTTAAAGGCTTAATTTCAATGTCATACTCTTGAATATTTTCCAACCAATTTGCCTATTTTCCTTCTCTCAATTGTTGATTTAAAAGCATCTTAACATGAGAGGATGAAACATATGCAATGACATGAGAGTTTAATATGTAAGTCTGAAAGTGTGCCACTGCTTTTACAAGAGGCAGTGCTTGCTTCTCCAATTCCAAATATCTTAATTCATAATAATGAAGGGTCTTTCTCATGAAACTAATGGATAATTCTTCACCTTTGGCATTTCTTTGAGTAAGGACATATGCCACGACAGTTTTTGTTGCAAATAAATAAATGATGAAGTCTCTTAGGAAGTCTACACTAATGAGGATCGGGGTTGTAGTGATTGACTTTTTGATAATATTAAAATCTTAGTGTGTATATGAATTCCATTCAAATCTTTGATCCTTTTTCAACAATGATTTGATCGGCTTCAGAATACTTGCATAATCATGGACAAATCTTCGTACAAAGTTAATCTTGCCAAAAAATTATTGGATACCTTTCTTGGATGATGGAGGGTTGAGTTAATTTATAGCTCTAACTCTCTCGGGATCAATATATATTTCATATTTTCACACAATATGACCCAATAATTTTCCTTAATTTACAAAAAATAAACATTTATTTGGATTCAAAGAAACTCCATATAATCTACAACTATCAAAAAATGTCCTCAGGTGTTGAATGTGCTCTCTCCTTGTTTTTGAGTGGATGGATTGTTAAATCATCTTGGTAATCCACCATGAATTTTCCTATCAAACCCTTGAAGGCATGATCCATAACCCTCTGAAATGTAGCTCCACCATTCTTTAAACCAAAGGGCATTTCGACATATGCATATGTCTCCCAAGGCGTTATGAAGGTTGTCTTCGCTTTGTCTTCTTACACAACAAAGACTTGATTATACCTAGAGAAACTATCTAACATGGACATGCAAGATGATCTAGTGACTTTTTGGAGGAGAAATTCCATGTTAGGAAAAGGATAATTATCCTCTATGCTTGATTTATTAAGATACTTGAAATATACACACATTTGAATCTCCCCAGTATTTTTTCTCACAACCACCAGATTGGAAAGCCAATCAGAATGTCTGATGGGATATATTATTCCATCTTTCTTTAAATTTTCCAATTCAACCTTTACTAGTGGCTTCAACTTAGGGTTCATCATCCTTATATTCTTCTTGACATTCTTTGTTCTTTCCCTTAATGGGATGATGTGCTGAAATATTGTTTTTGTTAGAAAAATAGGATCGCGATGCAATAAAATAAAATAAATGCGGAAATAAAACATAGAAGATACACAATACAATAGAGACACGGATACATGTGGTTCACCCAGTGTGGGATACGTCCACCATAGAAATTTATAGGTCCTTCCTTTATTATTATCCAACAAATGAAGGGATGCAACCTACAACACACTCGTAACTCCCTCTTCTTTCTCTCACAGTATCCTCTCTTAGAATACAATATTCACAATGATACATAGTTGCAATAAATTTCCCTCAAAAAAGAGGGTTTCCTTATAGGGAAAAAAACCCTAACATAACTTCTATCGTCAAATATGTGACCTTATAATAAATGGTCCAGATTTACTATGAAATTACAATATACATTTGCAAGGCAATTTTCCTTCGGGGGCCCGCTTGTCCCCAGACCCCACGGCTGGGGGGATGGATCCTGCAAGGGGGGAAACCCCCCCCTACACTCCCTCACGTGGAGGAGTCTACATTATTTTGGGGTGTAAGGTTTTAATGGGGTATAAACACTGCTGAAAAAATAGACCTATGAATCAGGAAGATAATCAGGGTCCACAACCAACAATCTCCCACTTGGAGACTGATCTCAACAACTCCACCATTGTTGTATATGTTGGACTATGATATTTCTTGGTCCTGGAAAATTTCTCATCTTCACCTTCATGCTTGAATACCAATAGAAACTGAGCAGGAACTCAGTTTCTCCCTAGTTACTCTCTTTGTTAACATGTCTACAGGATTCTAGCTAGTGTGTATTTTTTCTAACTTCAAATGTCCATATTCCAAGATAGATCGTATGAAATGGTACCTAAGATGTATATTCTTATTAATCGAATGGAAGTTTGAGTTCTTGGAAAGATGAATGGCACTCTCAATGTCATAATACAACCTGTTATTCTCTTGTTTCTTTCCCAATTCCTCCATAAACTTCTATAACCAAATCATCTATTTACTAGCCTTTGTAGCAGCAACATACTCATCCTCTGTTGTTTAAATTGCAACAACCTTTTGCAGTTTCGAAATCCAACTTATTTTTGTTCCACCTGTAGTATAAACATACCTTGTGGTGCTCCTCTTGCTATCTTTATCACCTGCCATATCTAAATCAACATATCCCTATAGAACAGTGTCTGAACCTCCAAAAAATAATGCATGAGTAGCAGTACCTCTCAAATACCTCAAAATCCACTTTACTGCCTCCCAATGTTCTTTACTTAGATTGTTCATATAATTTCTCACAACTCCCACTGCATGTGCAATATTTGGTCTTGTGCAAACCATCACATACATCAAGCTGCCAACTGCATATGAATAAGGGACCCTGGACATGTATTCTATCTCATCCTGTTTCTTGGGACACATTTCCTTAGTTAATTTGAAATGGTCGGACAAAGGTGTACTAACTAGTTTTTCATTCTGCATTCTAAACCTCTCCAATACCTTTTCTATGTACTCACCCTGAGATAATGTCAATTTGCGATTTTTCATGTCTCTTGTTATTTTCATACCAAGGATTTTCTTTGCAGCACCCAAATCCTTCATCGCAAATGAATTAGCTAAATTATTCTTGAGAAAATTTATATCCTGCATATTAGACCCTGCAACAAGCATGTCATCTACATACAATAGCAAGATAATATAGCTTCCATTTTCTAGTTTTTAAAATAAACACAATGATCAAAATGACATCTACTGTAACCTTGTTCTATCATAAACCTTCCAAACTTAAAATACCACTTCCTTGGAGCTTTCTTTAGGCCATACAATCTCTTCTTCAACTTGCATACCAAACTCTCCTTCCCTTTGACCTCATACCCCTGTGGTTGTTTCATATAAATCTCTTCCTCCAAATCCCCATGGAGAAAAATTGTTTTTACATCTAACTATTCAAGATGCAAATATTCTACTGCCACAAGACTTAAAATAGACCTAATTGAAGTCATTTTAACAATAGGAGAAAATATTTCATCAACATTTATACCTTTCTTTTGTGCAAACCCATTTACAACAAGTCTAGCCTTGTACCACTTTTTTCCTCCATCTTCTTCCTTCAACTTGTAAGCCCATTTATTCTGCAATGTTATTTTTCCTACAGGCAACTGAACCAAATCCCAATTCCAGTTATTTAACAGTGAATATGTTTCCTCTTTCATTGTGTTCTCCCACTTCTTTTTGGTGTCTACCTGCATTTCCTCTTCATAACATTATGGTTCACCAGAATCAGTCAACAATAAACAATATAATGAAGGAGAGTATCGTTCAAGGGGTCTACTTAACCTGGTATATCTTCTAACAAAACTTGCAAAAGTTTGAGGTAGCTTCTAATCCTATTGTTGTACATTTTGATTTTCTGGTACCTTTGGAATTTCTTTTCTAGTGATCTCATCAAGGACTGTGTATTCTGGTTTTTCTTTTTCCTATTTCTTTCCTTGCAACTGATCTCTGTACATTACCTTCTCATTGAATATGACATCTCTACTCCTAATGATTTTGTTATTTTCATAATCCCATAAATGATAACCAAAATCATTAACACTGTATCCAATAAAGGTACACTTCTTGGATTTTGCCTCAAGCTTTGTTCTATTTCCTTTATCAATATGGAAAAATGATTCACAACCGAAAGTATTCAAAAAAGAATAGTTTACCTTTTATCCAAATATCTTGAAGTTCATTTGTTTATTAAGTAAATAGTAGTATCTAAAACATTTTCCCATAATTGTAAGGGAAAACCATCATTCAATTTCATACTCCTTGCACGCTCCATGATTGTCATGTTCATCCTCTCTGACACACCATTTTCTCATGGTGTTCCTGGAAATGTCTTCTCTCTACGAATCCCATGGTATGAAAATCAATAATCAAACTCATTGCTGCAATATTCACCTCCATTTTCTGATCTGAAACAATTCAACCTTTTTCCCGTCTCATTCGCAACCAAATCTTTCCATTTCGTAAAAGTATCAAAAAAATCACATTTTTGTCGAATGCAATAAACCCATGTTTTTCTAGTTCCATCATAAAAAAAAGTAACATAATAACGACAACCACAAAGAGATGATACTTGATTTGGTCACCATACATCTGTATACACAAGCTCTAACCTTTCACTCTTCTTTTATTTTTTGACTCTGAGAAATATGACTCTCTTTTGTTTTCCATAAACATAATGCTCACAGAAATCTAAATCAATTTGTTTAAGATCTGGCAACAAATTTCTCTTGTGAAGTATATGCACCCCCTTCTCATTCATGTGTCCAATAATATGATGCCACAGTGTTGTATCCACTCTTGTAGAAGATAAAGAGATAGAAGATTAAGTATTACCATTACATAGATACAATGTACCTACCTTTTCTCCTTTTTCTATCACCAATTATCCTTTGGTGACCTTCCACACCTTATCTGTAAATATGGATATACAACCTTCACTTTCCAAATTCCCTGTTTAAATCAGATTTTTCCTTAGATCTGGAACATGTCTTACATATTTCAACAACCATTGGTTTCCATTCCTTTTCTTTATTTTTACCTTTCCCATTCCAACAATTCTGCATGGTGCATCATCACCCAAATGAACCTGTCCAAAATCACCTTAAACATAATCTAGAAAATGTTTCCTATGGGGTGTAGCATGAAATGAAGCTCATGAATCTACTACCCAAGACTCATAAATATTATCTACAGAAAGAATCAAAGCATCTTGTAACACATCACCTGTTACATTTTCTTCCTGATTTTTCTCATGTTGTCCATCTCTTTGTTTCTTTGGAGCTCTACAATATTTTTTCAGATGTCCTTTCTTCCCACAATTCCAACACTCTATCTTTCCAAGTTTGGATTTGAATCTTCCCTTCCTAGAATTCCCATGGTTTCCTGAGCCCTTTCCTCTATTCTTTTGTCTTCCCATGTTCTCCGTGTTCAACGCATTACCTGATGTATAACCTGTTCTTTTCTGTCGCATTTCCTTGCTGAGGATAACACCAACAACATCATAAAATTTTAAAGCATTTGAACTAGAGACAAAGTTAATTACATTCATGACCAAGTCGTTCCATCTTTCTGGCAATGAGAACAATATTAGAAGATCCCTGACCTCATCATCAAAGTCCACTTTTACAAAACTTAGTTGATTAGTAACTTTTTGAAATTCATTTAAATGATCTGCAATTGACCCACCTTATGACATATTCATATTAAATAATATATTCATTAGAAATACCTTATTGGACGCTGAGTGTTTTTCATACAGTTTATCCAATGCATCGTTCATCTCCTTTGTTGTATTTTCTTTCGAAATATTGAAATACATTGATGCTTCCAGGCTCAGTCGTATCGTTCCTAGAGCCTTTCTATCAATAATATCCCATTCTTTATACTTCATGGTTGTCGACTTCTTTTCTATTCCACCCAATGGTAGGAATAGATCCTTCTGATACAAATAATTTTCCATCTGCATCTTCCATAACTGGTAGTTTTGGTCGTTAAATTTCTCGACCCTAAACTTTCCATCTTCCACCATTGCTCCCACTCGGACCATGAACCTTTTTTTCCTACGAGTTAGATTTTTCTCTGATACTAATTGTTAGAAAAATAGGATCATGGAGAAATAAAATAAAACAAATGCGGAAATAAAACAAAGAAGATACACAATACAATAGATACACAGATATGCGTGGTTCACCCAGTGTGGGCTACGTCCACTAGAGAAATTTCTAGGTCCTTCCTTTATTATTATCCATCAAATGAAGGGATACAATCTACAACACACTCGTTGTAACTTCCTCTTCTTTCTCTCACAGTATCCTCTCTCAGAATACATTATTCACAACGATACATAGCTGCAATACATTTCCCTCATAAAAGAGGGTTTCCTTCTAGGGAAAAAAAACCCTAACATAACTTTTTTCATAAGATTTGCGACCTTATAATGAATGGTCTAGATTTACTATGAAATTGAAATACACATTTACAAGACATTTTTTCCTTCGGGGGCCCACTTGACCCCGGAGCCCACAGGGGGGGTAATGTTGGCATGTTTTATAGGCAGCATATGATTATCATTGATGGAAAGTATAGAAGCGATGATGGCTTGAGTATAGGTATAATTTGCTAGGCGGGCACGAGAAGTATTTTGGGAAGACACAGCAGAGCAATCTCGTGAAGACCAGAAGAGATAGTGCATAGGTGCATGTAGAGTGCAAGAGTGTTCTTGTCATTGATGGCAAATATCACGACCAGCAGCACAGGGATAATGGCATGGAAATGGAAAGTTCAACAAGTGATCATTGGATCCCATTCAGAAGTGTAAACTCCAGGAGTCAAGGAAGAAACTCACGATAGAAAATCGTGAAATGTGAAACCACTCCATTTCGGAGTTTTGGATACCGGGAGTTGGAAGTGTCGAAACACTTCACCACAGGAATGTCGAACTGTCGAAATGTTGAAATGCGAAAAACACCTTTTGGTGCAAGTTTCGGATACCGGGAGTTGGAGGAGTCAATAGTCGAGACTCCTCATCATAGGAGTCCCAAAGTTGCAAAATGTGAAATGCCAAAATCTTGAAACAGGCACATCAAAAAAGACTCCATTTCGGAGTTTCAGATATCGGGAGTTGGAAGTGTCAAGGACACTCACAACAGAATCCCCAAAACGCGAAATGTGAAATGTATGTTCAAAATTTTCCCTTGGTCATAACCTTTGGTCACATCGACAGAGGCTCAAGGGAGGAGCTATCATGAAGCTAATATCCACTTCGGAGATCGTGACTTGGAGAATCAAGATGCCTCACAACAGGAATTGTCAAAATGTGAATTGCAAAAGAGCCTTCTGAATAGGCGTGTGGTCACCGTTGAGGCCACATGTGAAAGGAAAGGTGAAAGGTGCCAAAGGCATAAGGCTCAAGAGGTTCATAGTGTAACTGCCAGAAACCACTGATTGTTTCTGCACAAAAAAATCAAAGAGGCCTCAGTGTGATTGCCAGAGGAGCTGAAGAGTCTCAAGGCATCTTCCAGTGGAACGAAGACTGTTCATAGAGGAAATTGATAGATGGAAGAGCATTGAAGCCTGTAACTACAACAGAGAGGATGAGCTTGACTATGATAGAGAAGACGAAGAGTCTCGACTGCTAGACAGGCTAAGGAATCTCATCATAACACCCAGTGATGATGAAAGCATGGGTATAACCACTAGAGAAGCTGAGGAATTTCCATGATGATCAGGAAGAGGACTCAACACGAGTAGAACATGCAGAACAGAGAGAGTGTGTTGATGCTTGACGGAGTGAAGCTGTGGCAATGTGGAGTGGTAGTGAATATCCTGATGCGGAGAAAAATGGCATGGTGAAGGGCATGTAGAAGCATTGCGCATACAGTATGCACAAGGTGCACAGAGACTATAAGTATGCAAAACAAAGAAGAGATGAGGGTTGCTATTGAGAGTGATTCGGGCATGTAGAAGGAGGTGGTGTGCAGTAGCTAAAATACACAGAAGAGGAATGGTGCATTGAATGGACTTGGTGCACAGACCATAAAAGGCAGAAGAACAGAAAGCACAAGGCATGTGTGTAGGAAGACAGTGATGCAAGTAGAGCAGAGCGGTGTAGCAGAACAGTGATGAGACTAGTAATCCATTGATGAAGATTATATCATTGTAATAAGTTTCAGTAGAAAATATTTATAATTAGGGTGGTTGGGAGGTGCTAGGGAGGGCGGGTGTCCTCAGAGGTTCAAGTGGGTGCTTGAACACAGGGAGTTGTAGCTTCCATCTGGTTGTAGCCAGAGGAACCAGGGTGGCAGGGTGGTGCAAGGGAGAACATTGGTTCTCTGATATACAGGTCGGTGCATGTGTAACTGGAAGTTGGTGCTTCCATCCAGTTGGTGCCGGAACTCTTAGGAAGTTGGTGCTTCCATCCAATTGGTGTTGGAACTCTTAGGAAGTTGGTGCTTATGTCCAGTTAGTGCTGGAGCTCTTAGGGAGTTGGTACTTCCTTCTAGTGGGTGCTAGAGAAACCAGGGATTTGGTGCTTCCTTCTAGTGGGTGCTAGAGAAACCAGGGAGTTGATGCTTCCTTCTAGTGGGTGATAGAGAATCCAGAGAGTTGGTGATCTCAACAAGTAGCAGCTTGCAAAACAGAGGTTGTAGCCTCATTATGAGTTGGTGCTCATAAGTATGATAATGTACAGAATGTAAAGATTACTTATCATATAAATAAGAAGAGGTTTTTACCCTTTATGGGTTTCCTCAGGAAATATTTGTCTCTATGTATCTCATATGTGTGAATGATGTTGAATGTTCTATTGCTTACTTCCCTGCATTATTGTGATTGTCATTGAGTGCTCTGTAAAGAGTTTAAAATAAGCAAAATTGTTTAAGCATGGTAACAACTGATTCACCCCCCCCCCCTCAGTTGTCCAACAATTGGTATCAGAGCCGGCCCCTTTTATCTAAATGTAGATCCTAGAGCTTAAACATGTCAAGACATGAAGGAAATTCAACCAACAAGGCCCCTCTGTTCAATGGAACAAACTTTGCCTTCTAGAAAGTTAGAATGAGAACCTACATAATGGATTTAAGTGTAGATGTCTGGGATGTGGTAGATACTGGTTATGTAAAGCCAGTTGTACTAGCTAATAAGGATGACAAGCTAGAATTTAGCTTCAACGTTAAGGCTATGAATGCTATCTTGAGTGGGCTTGCAGAAGCAAAATTCGTAAAAGTTATGCACATAGGAACTGCCAAAGAAATGTGGGACAAACTCATTAGCAGTTATGAAGGTAATGAGAAGGTAAAGGATTCCAATCTTCAAACCTACAAAGTACAGTTTGAACAGCTGAAGATGAAAGAAGATGAAACTGTTGGAAAATACTTTCTAAGAGTTGAAGAACTAGTAAATGCAATGAAAGCACTTGCTGAAAAAATTGAGGAACCTTCTTTAGTTCAGAAAACTTTGAGATCTCTACCAGATAGGTTCAACCCAAAGGTCTCTGCTATAGAAGAACTTAATGATCTAAAAACCTTGGATTTTGATCAACTTCTAGGAACATTGACTGCATATGAAATGAGAATAGTTAAAGATAAACCCACCTCCAGAGAAGCATCATTTAAGGCAGACAAGAATGAGGATTATGAGCCTGATGAAATTGAAGAAAAAATTGTGAAGAGATTGAAGAAGGGATCAGGAAAATACAAAGGTAAATTGCCTTTAAAATGTTTCAACTGTGGTAAGATAGGTCATTTTGCAAATAAATGTCCTCACAAAAGAAAGGATTAGACATGTGATGATGAGGAGAAGCACAAACACAAAAATTTCTTTAAAGAGAATAATTTTAAGAAGAAAAGTCCTTGTGTAAACAATGATGATGATCCTTCAGATGATGAAGACAATGACTCCTCTATAGAAGATAAACTAAATGATTTTATGCTTATGGCTATGGGAGATTTTGATGATGAACACACAGGAGGTGAAATGGATGATGAAGAAGTTGTGGTGGATATGGAAGGTGAATTAATCAGTGCTTTGGAAGAAATTGACAGACTCAGAATTAAGAATAGAAAGCAAAAACAATTGCTGATACAGTTCGAGAAAGACAGTAAACAGCCTAATGAAGAATTTTCCCTACTAAAAGTGGAATTAGAAGAGGCAAAGAAAATCGAAGACATTCTGAAACAACAGTTATCAGAAAAGAAGGCAAGATGTGAAGCTCTAGAAAAAGAAGTAGTGAAAACTAGGAAAGAGTTGGAGAAGTTTCAAGCCTTGTATCATCAGAATCTGTCAAGTATCAAAGCATCAGAAGAATTGGCCACCATTCTGAATCAGCAAAGAAACCCAAAGCTGAAAACATGTTTGGGTAATGAAGAGGGATCAAGTAGTGATCAACCAGGCAACAAAGAACCCATCAAGTTTGTCAAATCTACCATCTATGACAACAAAAAACCTGCAGAAACAAAAGAAGATAATCATATGCCCAGGAGGAGTAATGAAAGAGGTACCCAAACTAAAACTATGGATCAGAGAAATAATGTACTCTATGTTCAAAGAAATCATCAACATAGAAGAAATCGACCTTCTCAAAGAAGAAAACCATTTTCCAGGTACCAACGATTTTTCTATGGATATTGTTTTTTCTGTTCTAACTTTGGTCAAAAAGTTGTAAACTGTTCTTTAAAATTTAGATATGAGAAAGCAAGACATTCAAGGTATAGATATCTACCACAAAAACGAATGAGACACCCAAGTAAAAAACCTCCACAGATTGCAAATCACTTGATGGCTGGGAAAAGGACACAGGTTAAGCATAACAATCATTTTGACTCTTTAGTCAACGAACTAGAATGCTAAATCTATCATAACTATGGACATAAAGCTGTTGATTGTCGCTTAAAGAACTATAAATCAGATTTGAATTCCTCTGCTGAAAATGTCAAGGTTTGGAAGAAGAAAGAAAGTGATAAGTGTGGATTAGTGTTGTCGGCTCAAAGACAAAAGAACCCCCGGAATACAGATAGTAGATGTTCCAAGCACATGACTGGAGAAAAGGATAGGTTTCTTCTTATAAGCAAAATTAAAATAGGAAATGTGATCTTGAAAATGATGAACCAGATAAAATCAAGGATAGAGGGATGGTGAGTTTGAGTAATGTCAAAGGAGATGCCTAGTACGTTCTTCTTGTGGATGGTCTGAAACAGAATTTGCTCAGTACAAGTCAAAAGTGTGATAGAGGCAGTGAAGATGTGTTCACGTTCAAAGAGTGTAAGGTAAATGTAAACTCAGGACAAGTGGTGAATAAAGGCATAAGGTCAATTAATGATGTTGATATTGAATCCTCCCCTGCAAGTAAAGAAGAAGACATAGATACAATAAAAGAATGTTTAGTTAACATCTATCCCATGGAAGAAGGAGAAGAAGAATCGTTTCATAAGATGGAAGATGAAGTTTTGAAGGTTGAGAAGTCAAACACCCAAAGAAAGTTATTAAATAGCTCCATGACCCTTGATAAGCTCTTGGATAGTCAGAGATCACCAAATGACAAATTTGGTATTGGATACAACAAGGAAGAAATCAGTACTCCTAAGAAACCTGATACAGGTCCTTTGTCTATGAAAAAGAAAAGAAGGTATGAGAGTGGTTGTAGTGGTTTTTTATTGTGATTGAATATGGTCATAAAAGCCTTGGATTGTATGCATCATGGAAGAAAAATGAAATTGCAGTAATAGAGATCGATGAGAATGAATGGGGAGATCCAAGGGTTATTTAAAAAGTACAAGCTACAATTATGTAGTGTTTTAGTAGGACAACAACATCTTCAACAACAACATTTTGTTTTACAAAATGATATACATGGCATCATGTAGAGATAACAAGAGGAAAGACCTTGTCAAGGAAAGCTAACCTTTTAGGAACAAAGGGGGAAAATAGTCAGAAGCAGAGAGAACAACGACAGGGGGAGTCATCTAGTTATGACAAGAAAAGGTTGATGAAGGAGTCCCAGTAAGAGAGGTGAGAAATATTGAGTATTCTACAGAGGATACAGTGGAAGCTGAAGATGAACAGGTATAAGAATCAGAATGAGAAGACTCTGGTTTAGATACAAATATTCTACAGGCCTCAAATAAGAGATTCTATCTTGTCAGGGGGAGTTTGTGTTGGTTTAATATCTGATACCTCTGAAAAATACTGCAACAACTCAGGGGGAGTGTGCTTTCTTTGACATTGATGTCAAAGGGGGAGAAAAGAACAGGTCTGGGTGCCTTTGTTGCCATCAATGCCAAAGGGGGAGATTGTTGGCATATTTTACAGGCAGTGTATGCTTTTCATTGATGGCAAGTATAGCAGTGATGATGGCTTGAGTACAGGTATAATGTGCCAGGCGGGCACCAGAAGCATTTTGGGAAGACGCAGTAGAGAAAGCTCATGAAGACTAGAAGAGATAGTGTAGAGGTGCACGCAGAGTGCAAGAGTTTGTTTGTCATTGATGGAAAATATCACGACCAGAAGTGCAAGGATAATGGCATGGAAATGGCAAGTTCAACAAGTGATCGTTGGATCTCATTCAGAAGCGTAAACTCCAGGAGTCAAGGAAGCAACTCACGGCAGAAAATCGCGAAATGAGAAACCACTCCATTTCGGAGTTTCGGATACCGGGAGTTGGAAGTGTCAAAACACTTCACCACAGGAATGCCGAAATGTGAAAAACACCTTTTGGTGCAAGTTTCGGATACCGGGAGTTGGAAGTGTCGAAACACTTCACCACAGGAATGTCGAAATGTCGGAATGCCGAAATGCGAAAAACACCTTTTGGTGCAAGTTTCAGATACCGGGAGTTGAAGGAGTCAAGAGTCGAGACTCTTCATCACAGGAGTCCTGAAGTTGCAAAATGTGAAACGCCGAAATCCCAAAACAGGCACATCAACAAAGACTCCATTTTGGAGTTTCGGATACCGGGAGTTGGAAGTGTCAAGGACACTCACGACAGAATCCTCGAAACGTGAAATGCGAAATGTGTGTTCAGAATTAGAACTTGGTCATAACCTTTGGTCAAATCGATGAAGGCTCAAGGGAGGAACTAGCACAAAGCTAATCTCCACTTCGGAGATCGCGACTTGGAGAATCGAGATTCCTCACAACAGGAATTGTCAAAATGCGAATCGCGAAAGCGCCTTATGAATAGGCGTGTGGTCACTGCCTGAGGCCACATGTGAAAGGAAAGGTGAAAGGTGCCAAAGGAATAAGGCTCAAGAGGCTCATAGTGTAACTACCAAAAACCACTAATTGTTTCTGCACAAAAAAATCAAAGAGGCCTCAGTGTGATTGCTAAAGGAGCTGAAGAGTCTCAAGGCATCTTCCAATGGAACGAAGACTGTTCATAGAGGTGATTGACAGATGGAAGAGCATTGAAGCTTGTAACTACAATAGAGAGGATGAGCTCGAATATGATAGAGAAGATGAAGAGTCTTGACTGCTAGACAGGCTAAGGAATCCTAGCATAACACCCAGTGATGATGAACGCATGGGTATAACCGCCAGAGAAGCTGAGGAATTTCCATGATGATCAGGAAGAGGACTCGACACGAGTAGAACATGCAGAACAAAGAGAGTCTGTTGATGCTCAAGGGAGTGAAGCCATGGAAATGTGGAGTGGCAGTGAATATCCCGATGCAGAGAACAGTGGCACGGTGAAGAGCATGCAGAAGCATTACGCATACAGTATGCACATGGTGCACAGAGACTATAAGTATGCAGAACAAAGAAGAGATGAGGGTTGTTGTTGAGAGTGATTCAGGCGTGTAGAAGGAGGCGGTGTGCAGCAGCTGAAATACACAGAAGACGAATGGTGCATTGAATGGACTTGGTGCACAGAGCATAAAAGGCAGAAGAACAAAAAGTGCAAGGCATGTGTGCAGGAAGACAGTGATGCAGGTAGAGCAGAGCAGTGTAGCAGAATAGTGATGAGACTGGTAAGCCATTGATGAACATTATATCACTGTAATAAGTTTCAGTAGAAAATATTTATAATTAGGGTGGTTGGGAGGTTCTAGGGAGGACTGTTGTCCTTAGAGGTTCAAGTGGGTGCTTGGACACAAGGAGTTGTAGCTTCCATCTGGTTCTCTGATATACAGGTCAGTGCCTGTGTAAGTAGAAGTTGGTGCTTCCATCCAGTTGGTGCTGGAACTCTTAGGAAGTTGGTGCTTCCATCTAGTTGGTTTTGGAACTCTTAGGGAGTTGGTGCTTCCTTCTAGTGGGTGCTAGAGAAACCAGGGAGTTGGTGCTTCCTTCTAGTGGGTGCTAGAGAAACCAAGGAGTTGGTGCTTCCTTCTAGTGGGTGCTAGAGAAACCAAGGAGTTGGTTCTTCCTTCTAGTGGGTGCTAAAGAAACTAGGGAGTTGATGCTTCCTTCTAGTGGGTGCTAGAGAATACAGAGAGTTGGTGCTCTCAGCAAGTAGCAGCTTGCAAAACAGAGGTTGTAGCCTCATTATGAGTTGGTGCTCATAAGTATGATAATGTACATAATGTAAAGATTACTTATCATATAAATAAGAAGAGGTTTTTACCCTTTATGTGTTTCCTCAGGAAATATTTGTCTCTGTGTATCTCATATGTGTGAATGATGTTGAATGTTCTATTGCTTACTTCCCTGCATTATTGTGATTTTCATTGAGTGCTCTGTAAAGACTTTAAAATAAGAAAAATTGTTTAAGTATGGTAACAACTGATTCACCCCCCCCTCTCAGTTGTCCAACAGGTAACCCCCCCTTCACTCCCCTGCATGGAGTGTACATTATTTCAGCGTGTAAATTCCTTATGGGGTATAAACACAACTGAAAAAATAGACCTCTTAATCAAGAAGATAATCAAGCTCGACAACCAACTGTTTTATCATATGCCTTTAAATCATCATAACTCCATGCGAACACATAAAGATATTCTTTAAGAAGTGAGACATATTGATCAACTTCATCAACTATGCAATCAACTCCCAAATTGATATATTTTGGGGAACTATATGTCCCAATATTAATCTTTCTTGTTTCTTGGACTTTTCGGATCGATACTTCTTCTAGGAGATTTTTAGCATGATCATCTCTTGTAAAAAGGGATTCATACTGAATATAATTCTTTGGAACAATGATGATGTCATTATCCTCATCTTCATCATTATTTACTAAAAACATTTCTCTCTCTTCATCATTCTCAAACACTTGTAAATACTCCTGATTGTCAAGTACAGAAGGTCAGAATACTCTTTTTACCTGAAAATATGTTTTTCTCTGAACATCATCTGGGTTCGATAGTGAAGCTGCCAAATATAATGAATCTTCCTTATGATTTTTTTCCCTTGGTATGAAAGAAATATTAAAAGATAAAAAAGATTCCATCAATTCATTAACTCTTTTGAAATATAATTTAAGTATTTATTTCTTAATCTTATAGTTCTGGGTAACTTGATTACCAACTCGGAGTCTTTAGTTACAATCAAATGTTCTATCTCCATTTATTGTGCAAGGATCATTCCTTGAATCAAAGCCTCACATTCTGCCTCATTATTTATGCATGTAAATTCAAGTCTGATAGCATATGGGTGCACAATTTTTTCTAGGTTTATACACTAGCAAATTTGGGTCATTTTGCGACAGCTATTTCGACGCTCTTGTGATGTTATGTCGTGGATATTACGACGAATATTGAGTCTCTCAAACGTCGTATCATAGAACGTGGAAATTTCAACGAACTTGAATTAATTTCGTAAGCACGACAACCGTAGGGAACTTCTCACAATTGTGACAAAAAAAGAAATATCGTCGCCAATACGACAATATAGGCAAACTAAGTGAACCCAACTGTTCGTCGAAATTGTGACGACAATTTTTCGTGGTCTATATAGAAAATTCGTCGCAGGATTTTTTATTGTTGTCAAAATTGCGACAACAACTTTTCTTGGTTTATATAGAAAATTCATCACAGGATTATTATTGTCGTCGCAATTGCAACAACAACTTTTTTTTATTTATATAGAAAATTTGTCGCAGGATTTTTTAATGTCATCGACATTGCGACGAGAACTTTTATTATTTTATATAGCAAATTCGTCACAGGAATTTTTATTGTCATCGAAATTGCGACGACATATTTTATTTTTTATATATCAAATTTGTCGCAGGAATTTGCATGGTCATTGAAATTGAGATGAAAATTATGTATTTAAAAAAAAAAGTGGCATAATTGTATGCTCTCAATATTTAACGTATATATTATATTTATGTATATCTATGTGCATAAGTGTATTTAGTACTAACATAATGTTTTACAAGACAATTCATGAATGCTACATTAGCATGCATTTTCTATAAGATCCTAAACTATTCATGCTCAAGTACCATAGGGAAATAAATGTACAATTCATGATTGCTACATTAATATGCATTTTCTTTTAGATCCTAAAATATTCATCCTCCAATACCAAAGGGAAATAAATGCAATGAATGTTCACTAAACTACTTCTCTCAACAAAGAACTATGATAATCCTCCAAATAAACCATATTTCCATATGCATTCAATTTGTTGATTAAGTTGATTTCATAAAATTGGTAGCAAGTAGCATCAACATGGAGCTTTCCTATTTCTCATTGCATTGACTACAGTTTAGGGCATTAACTTGGTGGCAGCTTGGACTTAACCATGAGGTTTTTGGTTTCTTGTTTATCATTTCTTTGTTCAAGAGTTTATCATGTAATTACAATAATGATCTAAGGAAACCACCATTCTAGAATAAAAATCACAATTGACAAGTTATGTTAGCTATAAGTAACCATGAATGTATGTGCACAAAAGAATAATGATATCGTTGAGTGGAAAATAGTTTTGGAACAACATATTTTCTACAATATTTGTTACACAAGGCTTTCATAATTTTAGGTGGCAATTGCAAATTATCATTACCATATTAATAACTATCAATAGAAAACAATGACATTATTTATATAAGTATCCCTCTTTCGATACTAAAGGTTTATCTATTACTAATATCTCTTGAAATTAACTCTAACATTTCATAATCTAATTGTACACCTACTATAATGAAGCTATATATTTTGTTTATGTATAGTTGTATTCTAACATGTTTATTTATGAGAATATCCAACCATGCTACAATAACATGGGTTTTCTACAAGAGATTTACAT
>ML779814.1:994805-1006126 GCA_009831015.1 Picea engelmannii
TCGGCTATCATTGAGAACCTCGATCTTGAAAAAACTTCATTTAGGCCCTCAAAATGGCCCCAGAAGTGAAAACCTGCTAAAAATAGTAAATTGCCAAAATGGCCAGAAAACTGTTTTGAGCCATTTGGAAAAGGTGGGTGGCCTCCGATATCCACCTGGATCATGATAACATCACCATGATGACATGGATATATATGAACCTATTGTGCATTACTCTCTAATAATTGCATGTTTTTAACTAATTGATACAATGTTGATGTCACTATACTATATGGTAGGATATACTAATCCTACCATGAGTTATATAATGTCAAGAGAAGAGGTGATTCCATGAGGTGTATTATGAAAAAATACCCTTTTAGTACAACTATTGTCATGTTGTTCATCACACTTTATGTGATTTCCATAGAATGACCATCACATACAATAAGAGGAGGTTTATTTGGAGCTCAATTGGTTCCATTATTTTTGATAATGGAGTTTAGCGGGTGTAATGTGCATATGAATCTATGTCTAGGCCTAGAGGGTAACTTCCTTCTAACACTATTATTATGGTTTGATCTCATGGGTGAGTTACAAGTTTGTTTATTAATGGTAGATGGATTGAATTGATATAGTGTGCTTGTAAGATCTCATTCTAATAATATTTACATGAATGATAAGTATGCAGTTGGGATTTTGAAGGGTAAGTATGCAGGTGGAACTCACATTTTTCACGCCATATGATTTATCAATATTGTTGTCAACGTTGATTGAATCAATCACTAACTCCAGCCAACATTATACATCACCAAGTCCTATGAATAGGTGTTTATGAACATTGAACATTGGAAAACAAAAATGTTAAGGGAGAACATAATATGCCATAGTGTACCTTACTTGTGGTAGTTTGGAATGGCTTAACTAAAAGCCACCATGCCTTCAAAATGTTATAAACATCGTGCATTTTGCTAAAATTTTGCAACCACCAAAGGCTTATTGACATTGTGGGAGGTGAGAACTCATACATCCTTTGAAGAGTATCAATGCCATATTTCTCGATTATATCATCGATCTATGATTTCAATGTTCAACTTGTTACATCTGCTTTCTCAATCAAGTTATTTAGCATGTTTATGCATGGAAATAATTCCTCTTTGTATCCCACCTTGTGGAATCAAAATACCTTAACATCGAAATCCTTGGGTTCCTGTCTTTGGCTTATTTTTCTGCTCGCGATGATTTGTGGAAGGTTCAACATCATTGTACATATCATAGAGGAATGAAAAAGTAGGCTTTGAGGCAATGTTGAGTAGCAACACCATGTCCATGACACAATGAAAAAAATCGTAATTCTCTTTGTCATGTGAGACACAATGAAAAGAAGAGTAATGCTCTGAAAAAATATTATAAAATAATTGACATGGCCATTTCCAACCCCTCATGTTTAATCCTTAAAACTTATTATTTCATCTTCCCAAAAATTTATTTTTGCATGTTGCACCAAGTTTAAAGTTTGCACATTGCTTGGAAAAAAATGCTTGCCACATGTCACATGTCACAAGACTTTCAAATTTGCATATATCATGTCACAAGATTTTGGAAGTTGCATATTGCATATTCAAGTTCTATTTGTTTCCTAGACTCCATAGCCCAAGCACAAGGCACCAGGTCTTGCTTGCATTCTCACATCTTGAATTAAGGAGTATTGAATCAATATATACCAAGTCATATAAGAGAAGCTGAAATTATCATTAAGTGTATAGAAAAATTACATTCACATATATATACAAGCCATAGAAATAGCCTTGTATATATTATCAGATGAAAAAGTACCCATAATTTCAATGCATTATATGCATCATTACATGTTCATCTATATAACGTACATCTAACTGTCTTATAAAATTATTACATGACATCATGAATTTCTTTTAGTCTTCTTTTGTGCTTTCCAGTTCTTAAGAAATTCATCCATCTCCATGTCTTTGTTTACTGGGTGCTCTTAAGAAGTTGATGTTGTTTCAGTCCTTTCACACCGAGTACGTCTGGTCTCATACCCACAACGTGGATGCTGCTGTGAGGGGCCATCACCTAAAAAAAATAAAAAAATATTAAATTTATATGGCCAATTTTTAAATATCATTGAAGTAGTTCATTAATATTAAAAACAAACTTAGCAATGTAATTATTTACCTGGTCCTCTAGTCAGCACCGTTGGAATGGTTTTCGGTCTGTTCACCTGATCTTTAGGTCAAGGAGGATTATCTATGACATTCTCTTCCATTGAAACGTCAAAATTTATAAGTACAAAATTATTAAGTATATGATTAATATATAGACATTTTACCATCGTGGGCCTCAGTCGCAGGAACATCTTGGGGCTACACCTCATTGGGATGGGGTTTCTAGGGAGCAACATGATCTTCTGGATGAGTTGCACTATCAACGCTCTGTTGTCTAGTACTAATGGTTTCATTGATAGTGTTTCTCCCCTGATTAAAACAATGTAAGACATTAAATTATGGACGATATCAAACATTTACGTATTTTATAAGTAACGAAAGGTCAATGTGGACTGATTTTTATTTACCTTATCCCGCAAATTAGATCTCGGGGTCTGGTCCATGCTTTTCCTACGATCAACCACGACTTTATAGCTGTACTTGTAACCAAGTTGGAGGTCTTCCTTCATGGTTTCAGTTCTGAATTCGTCTCCCTGCATTGAATAAGGGTATGGTTTTTTAATGTTTGTTGCTGCAATTACCTTAAAGTTGTAAGGTGATACAAATAATATTCTTAAGATGTTTGGGTACTTACGATTCATGACTGTAACCTCGAGTAGCCACCCTGGCCTAGCTTGTGTTGGCCATGTTTGGCAATCCTTGCTTTGGTTTCCTTCGAAGTGTCAGGAAACCTATCATCAAAATTTTCAAGTATGTTATATATAACCACACTTTTATTTAGATCTAAAGAAAAATAAAGCTGGTAGTGAATTCAAAAAAAAATAATTTACCTTGGTGTACCAGTTATTTGTTCTCCTGATTTTTTCAAAATCTTCTCTTTTGCATCATCAATGATTGCCTTCCACTCCCTCTATGGAATTGAGGGAGGATGCTCATACCTAGGATTTACTTCCAAGCTTCGTCTATAAACATCCCACGTATATTTTAAATATTCACCCACTGCAGATGTGACCATTTTTTTATTGAACGTGTCTACACCAAAGAGGCATTCAATATAATTCATAAGTTCCTTTTTGAGGTTGGAATTCTGGAAATTCCACCTCATGCGTAAGATTGCCCATAGACAAGGTCTTGCTCTCTAGGTTCCTATAAAAAAGGTCATTTCCTACACACAAAAAGATATGATCATTAATTTAAAATTAATAATCTAGATGATTTATGTATGAGGACAACATTAAACGATTAAAATATGAATTAAAACTACCTGGGAGTCTTGATTGTTTTAATGGAAGTCCATTGTCGTCGACCAAAAATGTGCACGTAAGGGTCCTCGTGCTTGTCACATGTCTAGTTCTAGGAAATGCAACCATCTCAACCACATCACTATGATGCTCATCTCTTCCACCATCTCTAGACTCTGATCGAGGTGTGGATGCCTAGTGGTGTGTGTCATGGCTCCTATCTAAATTAGGTGTGGAAGATGAAGAATTAAATCATGTTCTAGCAGTTGTATGACCGCCCACATCCAGACTCTATAGCGTCTCTGTAGCGCCACTACTACCAACACCAAACTGAACAGGCTCCAAAAATTCCTTTATAAAAAAGAAAATGTTTTTTCGTGAGATAATGTAAAAGTTAAAGAACAAAGTATCATAATTGAACATATGAGTGCATTAAAAAAAAAACACTTTAAATTATGGTTATTACCTTATATGTGTTAAGTTGTGACATAAGGAGCTTGATCTTTGCTTTGACGTCAGGAGTTTGTTCTAGACGATCTAACAAGCTAACAAGTTCCTTGTTAGTTTTAATGATTTGTTTTTTTAATAAGAGCATTGGATTAGCGCATGAATAAAACCCCTCCTCATCAGAGGAATCATGATCCACGTGACCTACAGACTACATATAATTTCAGCAAAAACAATGTTATTTCGATAAAATTATATAAGCAAATAATAAAAACAACGTAAAATGAAAGTGGAAATTGATAATCATTTACATGTTGTGTGGTTGGCCCTTTTCCACAATCATCCTGCCACATTATAATATAATTAGAACCCCCAAATATTAAAAAAATTGTTAATGATAACAAAAAAAAATGTTAAAGATAATATTTACAACAATGTTAAAGATAATAAAAAAATATAATGCAATAAGTAGAGGTTTCTTAAAGAGGTGTTGCATAAGAACCTCTATTAGTCAATGTTTCTATTCGATTCAAATGGTAATCCACTAATAACTCTTCCCCGTGAGCTATCTTTTTTATTGTGCACAGGACTACCCGATTCTCTTCACAACCCTCATATATGCAATTCAGTTGTTTGTTTGTTGTCCCGGGTCATGTGTTGTTTATAAACCCTGCAATATTGTAGGAAGCTTTAGGCCTTCCATCAATATAGATAGTCTCTCCCTTATTTTTATCCTTGTTTATTAGTTGTATATAATTTGCGGCGAGTGCATATCTCTTCATACTTCGCATGTACCAGACTAGCCACATCTAATCGTTATAATTGTAACATGGTCCCACATAGTCCATCAATTCAGTTACTGTATTGTATTTTACAATTATTCCATCCATGGAAAATATCCCCAAGACATGCAGAGAGGATGGTGCAATGCGATATGTCCTATTGTTGATAACGAAGTCAACATCTATAGGAGGTAGTTCCTTAGGTACCCATTGTTTCACCATATTCTTATACCTGAGTGGAACATCTATGTCTCCTATGCTCTCATCATCATAAGAGCATGATCCTCCTTTGGCAAGAAAACATTTCATGCGTCTACAAAATTTTATTCTGACTTTTTCACCTCTGGTCTTTGTTTTCTTATCATATCTACTAGATGCAGTCACATTTACGGCCTCTATTTGTCCTAATATTTTCTCACTCGACAAAGAAATATCTGGAAGGTACCTGTTTGGTTGTACCTTCATTTTCATGTGCACGTGTTGTTATTTAGTAGTCCATCATCATATTCAGAGTTCTAAATAAAAAAATTATATCTTTAGTTTTGGATGCACAATTAGACTAGGGTGCAATTACCGATATTAGTGGTCAACCACCTAATTTAATGTGATATCCCTCTTGATTTTGGACATATTAAAGACATATTAATGTGATAACACTAAGGACATGATAAATTTATCATATGGATCTAAGAAAAAAATAGTAGTAAGGTTGTTGTTTGTTGGATTTGTGAAAAATAGAATTATTATAAGAAATGCCCATTAAAGATGAGGGTCAATGCTATGGAGTAAGAAATCCAACCATCAGTTGGTGTGTTGCAAATCTTGGGTGCTTTAGTTGGCAATATGTCTAAGGCAATCCAAGAGTAGAACTACACAAATATTACTTTTGTTTGATACAAGAGTAGAACTATACAAATATTAGTTTTGTTCAAGCCAAGATTAGAACTATACAAATATTAGTTTTGTTCAATCCAAGTTGAAGAATGAGTTAGTTATGGCGATAAGAATAACATTCTCCATTGAACTTGTGTAAACCATTCCATTTGTTGTTTGTTGCACTAAGTGTAAAGAACAATGTTGGAGAATTATAAGATGTAAGTTAGGTATGAGCTATTTGTTACCTCTTTATTACCTTTTATTTTAATTGTATCCATATTTTGTATTGATCAAATGAGGAATTAACCCGAAACTGATGCCATTAGACACAAACTCAATCCTAAGTCCAACTAAGGAGAAACAATAACACATGCTAATTAATCTAGGAGTCAAGCATGCAAACAAACCTTCTCACAAAGAAGCGCTAGTTGGTGATGGAATCCAACATCACAGAATCGATGCCCGAAGGGGATGAATTTTGGTGGCTGGGAAAGTTACATTGAAAACCTTCTTAAAGAAATAACGCCCTGGTGAAAGTTACCTCACCAAGCAGTGGGAAACCCTCCAAGGAGTCCGAGTGAGTCTAGCCAACGTCGATCCCAGGTACAACACCACCTTCCCTATGTTGTCACCTTGTGTAGGAAGTCTAAAATATTATGGCCTCTATGGTACCACCTACTATACCAAAGTAGAGGGGGGACAGTCGACAGTCGACACCAATACCAACAAAGTATGGTTGATTACTCTGAGGGCCCCAATGCGACCTTGTGATTGACCCTTGTGTTAGAAGGGCTTCCAAAAGTCAATGATATAGCAACTGGATTTCACTCCCTAACTCAAGGCTTTATGTTTGTTTAGCAGCTTTGGAAATTTATTCTCAGAATCATATTCCAAAGCTCTACACCTAAGCTAATATGGATTTGAAGAGCCCTAGAAACGTTGCTAGATAAATTTTAATTAACACTTGATTTTAGGTTGTTGTTACTCAAAGGAGTGGTTGTGAAACTGATGGCATTTTGACTCAACTCTTTAAACCATGCAAGAGAAAAATGAAATGAAAGAAATTCAACTTCGATGAAAACTATCTATGGGAAGGAGCAAGAGGTTTTAAGAAAATAAATAATTTCTTGATAGATTACTATGTGTGCAGTACTGCAAAATGACCCGATTTTTAAAAATACCATGCAAATGTCATAGTTCACTTAGTACACCTATACAACATTGAATCAAATGTCATCATTTCTAACATAGTAAAATTTTAAGATTATAGATACCACCATACACATATTGAATACTCATAAGGACTCCTTCATCCCCTCTCTTCTCTACCTCCCTACTTTGTTCCCCCACTTTAAATTTCATTCTAATCCTATGCAATTAAGCAAGAGATCAAGGGTATTTTTTATGATGTTTACCTGGTGTTCAAGGTTTTCCACAATTGGGATATTATGTTGTTAGCTTTTGGTATTTAACAATAATTAGAGTGTGGGAACTTTTGAACCTTCTACTTCATTTGTACTTTTCCAACAGTTTGGCTCTGGTAATCTCAATTGAGAGAGTCTTAGAAGTTTGTTGTTTCCTTGCATGTTGGTAACATGATTAATGTTGCATGCCACAATGTCAATGGTTGAACT
This sequence comes from Picea engelmannii, assembly GCA_009831015.1. NCBI lineage: Eukaryota > Viridiplantae > Streptophyta > Pinopsida > Pinales > Pinaceae > Picea > Picea engelmannii. Next base: position 1,001,951 of record ML779814.1, read on the forward strand.
TTTGAAGTGAGAGGTCCTCTGCCAACATGGAAAATAATGATCAAATAAATCATCATCGATCACATTTAATGCACCCTTACTATGTTTGCATGAAATCATTTGATTAATCTTTTCTAACCTTTGATAAGGACAATTTCGAGAGAATAATTTCATGATTATATAATTTTGGGAGTATATTTAGTAAATTATTATTTACCTAGTGTTAGGTTTGGCAGAGACTGATTCAAATGTGAATCATGGATAGTGTTTTTGTGGTGAACTGCAGAAAATCTATCCTTTGACCATATTGAATTTGCAAATTAGTAAGTTTCATGGTTGTTTTGCTGTAATTTTTGGTAGTAATGCTAAATCCGAAATACTGAGACATGGGATGCCATCAATCAATAAATATTACTTGCATAAAAACTTAAAGGTTGATTGTGGTAAGAAAAATTTATGTCTCACTATCCTCATTTTCTAGAAGAGAATCTGGGGTTATTTCATTGGTCTATGCTTTTAATTTTCATGATTTCTTGGGAGATAGAGGAATAAAAGCATGACTACTCTATAGATACTATCAAATTAGCTACTATTTTTGTTATTGGAGCATTTAAGGCTTGTAGTGAAGGTGAATACACTAAGACAACTCCAAAATGGTGACGGGGGAGCCTCCTTCAGCTAACTTTAAGCATACCTCTTTCAATCTTTCACAACCTTGAGTGATGTGTAGGGTATATCTCAACACAAAAACTCTGGCATAAAGACAAGCCTAGGAAATAGCAGTGTCGGCAAGGAAAGGAAAGAAATCACTAACAACTCTTTAAAATTTTAGCTAATTATTCAAACGAAAAACCTAGGGGTAAGGTCTTGAGATGGGTAGTGAAACTTTTGTCCCTTTCAGTGTAGAGCACTTTGTTTAAGTCTCAATAGAGGATTTACAATGCACTTGCATGAATGAATTGGGGGAATTTGATGGTTCAAAGGAATATAATCAATCAAGCCCAGAAGTCCCCTAAAGTTGTCTAGAGTCTAGGAGAGGGTGAGAATCGATAAATAGTGAAGGAAGAAACAGAGGTAAGGAATCAGGAGTTGAATGCTGGAAGGAAGGGAAGGAAGTGCATTAAGTTGCTAAAAGGAAAGCCTCAATTGATCCTTTGGGTGGATGTCACAATGGAGTAGGTTGTGGGAATGATAAGTAGAACCCTGACAAGTCATTCCTAAGGAAGGTTCATATTGAATAAAAACCTATTCAGTCGGATAGAGAGATCCTAGACCCAAATTTTAGGATACTCACATGGTTTCCACACATTAGTAAAAGGTTGTTCAGTTTTCAATTGTCAATTCAAAGTGGACACCATTCTAATTTTATTGTCAAAATGGTGTTGTGGTACAACCTCAATGATATTGAAAAAATGGATTTCAAAACTTGATCCAAGAATGAAAAGGGTTACCAAACACTACATCTGGGTTAAAATGCCCATATTTTCATTGGAACTATGGTTTTTTAAAGCCTTCAAGACCATAGGCAACATGGTTGAGCAGTTCAAAACATCCCATATATGCATTGTAGCCAAAATTTTAGTTGAGTTGGATGTCAAGGAAGGGTCGGTGAAGGAGATTGAGATCATGGTGGGGAATTGTATCTACATTCAAGCATTGGAAGACAAGAAGGAAGACAAAGAAGCTATGAATATTGAACTTGACGTTGGATGAATAGCATGAAACACAAGAAATGTTGAACTTGAAATTGGATCTCACATGAGACATTGCTATTTTAAAATTGTTGGATAACACTTAGGGTACACACCATTCTTACTTCCCTCACGTGTGCCCTCCTATTCTCCCCTTTCTCCTCGTAGACTCTCCCTCCTGTGCCCTCCTATGCCCTCATGTGCTCCCCTTTCTCCTCGCAGACTCTCCCTCCTATGCCTTCATATGCTCCTTCTCTCCTCGTAGACTACCCTTTCTCCTCTCCTCGCAGACTAACCTTTCTCCTCGCAGAGGTTGCGTGCACACTCTATTCATGTAGGGTATGGATTAGTGCATAGTACAGGATGCGGCCAAGACGGTATGGATCAGGGACGTGCATACACAAATGGGGGGATTCATTTTTATTAAAAGGGTTTTTGTTTTTTGTTTTTTTTTTATTTCTTAATTAAATATTTATAATATATATATATATATATATATATATGGGTCTAATGGTTAAGAACATGTGTTTTCGACTAAGAGGTCACAAGTTAAAATCTAGAGGGGGGTAGGGTATGTATACCTCCGAAATAGACTTTACGAGTCAAATCACTAGGTGAAGGGGATCCCTTGTCCCACAAACAAGGGGGTCTCATACAACAATTTGGTGTTTATCTTGTTATTAGAGCTAAATTTGAACAGGGATTTTGTTTATCTTGTTGATATTGACATCCTTTTGTATGTGGTGGTCAATGAAAATGGTTAGTGCAACCTAGAAGGCATATTGAAAACATTATGGATTAACACCCAAATTTTTGTTGTTACCACTTATTAGTAATAGGTTTGTGTGCAAAGTGACCAAACACTCTTATAATAATCAGATAAGGTTATTGATTGTTGAGTTGCAGCGTGGAGGAGCCATCCGTCTATCTCACCAAGAGTCATCTGTCAATCTACTGCGTGGAGAAGTCGTCCATCAAACTCTGATTCATTGTGCGTAGAGGAGGTCGCATCTTCAAGTCGCTGAAGAATTTTGAAGGGGGTTCACTACATTGAAGGATCATTGTTACTGTTAAGCTGCTAGATAATTTGATGTTCGCCAGAATTGTATGAGAGAGAAATTTGCCTCTGTGGATTTTATTATTGAATTGTTGCCACCATTTGCAAGGAATTTCTTGCAAATTGTCACATATTCTGACTGCCAAATCTTAAGGGAGGGTGCATATCGTTGTTGTTACCGCTAATAGACCTAGAAAACTATTGTCAAGAATCATTCGTTGTCTTCTCTGGTGGTCACGTTCTAGCCAGATCGCAGAATATTTGTTGTACCAGATCACAAGAGATTCGTTGTCAAGAAAGAGGAATAGGAGCCTGTCGTGATCTATTGTCATCTAAAATTTAGCCAATAATTGGTTTTTTTATCACTCTATGAGTCTTTCTAGGTTGTGATCGAAAGATCCTGGTAACTTAATCAATAACTCAAGAACTCATATAAACTGTAACTCTTAATTCCAACCCCTTAACTTTATTACACCCATCACCCCTAACACTTAACCTTTATAACCTATAATTAATATAAACATTAACCATTGAGAATTATAACCTCTAAATCCCCTATAACCTAATTACATATATAACCTTAAGTTTCATGGTTATCACCTTAATTTATCCTACAAATAACTCATATAAATTGTAACTCTTAATTCCTAACACCAGTAAATTATAACCTCTAACCCCTCACCAATATAACTCCTTAACCTTAACACATATTCATTATAAACCCTAAAACATAACCATATAAATCTGTACACCTAATCCTCATATTATAACCCCAATAACACTAATCCACTAAGCAATAAGACTTATAACTCTTAACCCTTAAAACCCCTTACCCCTATAACACATGTTACCATAAAACCTAACCTACCACCCTTAATCCCTCACACTTCTAAACATTAACTCTCATAATACCTACACTATATAACAATGTTAAATATTAATACCTAATCAATACAACCCTTAAAAACCCTAAACATTAACCCTTCTAACCCCTAAACATTAACCCTTCTAACCCCTAGCTCCTATAACCACAAACCATCTCAAATTTTAACTCAAAAACCTTTATTTCTTATAATATCTATAATCTTGACCCTATAACCCCTCACCCCTCAACCTTATAATCATTAACCCCTAAAATATAAAGCTTATAATCAATACCACATATAACCCCTGTAATCCCTCACCATGGCACCTAATATATAAGTTATCCCTCATAACCCCTAGCACTTGATATTTATAACCTAAACGGATATATCTCAACCCCTATAATCCCTTACCATTAACACCTAATGCATATATCCTTAAGAATATCTAACACCCAACCCTTAAATTTTTTATAACCTTCATACCATATATCACATATCACCTCTTCCCTATAACCCCTAATCCAATAAATCCTAACCCTTAATTCTTTTAACCCCTACATGTTAACCCTATAATCATTAACCC
>ML779814.1:1023421-1045460 GCA_009831015.1 Picea engelmannii
AAAAAAAAAATAAAAAAAAAATAATGAATATATAGCTAATTACAATGGGATGATATTCATTCAATCCGCCATCAATGTGCCCATATTTCCTACAATGTTTTGTAGTTGTTTCTATTAAAATTCTTACAAGGCGTCTAAGGCAACATTTTTTACAAGGGAAATAACATCTACCATCACCCTTTTCACCCACTTTACTTTTTCCCCACCTCTAACAACATTCTGCGACATTCTTCCGCACAAAAATACCCTTTCGGAACCGTCGTTGTTATAGCAAGATTATCGCAACATATTTAAATCGTCAAATATTTATAGTCCAATTTTAGGTCACTATTGTTGCAATTGCGACGACCGTGACCTAAAAATATTTCCTTTTTTTACCTATTTATTTTTCATTTTTAACGGTCAATTTTAACGTTAGGTCATTCGTCGCTCTTGCGATGAACATTGGCCATATTAATTTTAAAAAACTAGAAGTGTCTCTCTTGCGACGAACATTGACCATATTAATTTGGTCAAATTACAGGCATCGAGATAGCGACGAATACGGGGTGGATTTAGAAAAATTGAACTTTTTCTCTTGCATGTTGCGACAAAAGAGTACTTTCGTCGCAAGTGGTCGTCGCAAATTTTTCAATATGTAGTAGTCATAAGGAAAATTCCAACTCCACTCCCTGAACTTGAGCAGGCTCCATCAAATGACATCCTCCAGTAGCCTTTAAAATTATTTTCTTTATTTTCCATGTCCCCAATTGCTTCCATGTATAGGATAGCATAATTTCTAATCCCAGGGTCTATATAATATTCCATAAGCTCATTATCCTTATTTTTGAAGGAAAACGACCTCTTGGGCTCACAAGGAACCTTTATCATTTCTTTGTCTTTATATGACAACATCATGCAACTTCCATCATTCATTATATATCCTCCAATCATAGATGGCCAATATCTTCCTATGACAACTCCATATGCAGAAGGAAGATCTACCACCACAATATTGAAAATTGTAATAATATGAGGAGCAACAGTGATCCAAGCATAAAACTCTTTGATTACTCCATAAGTCGACACCTTCCTGGAATCAATCGCATGAATTTTTTCACTTGTTTCATAATATTTGGTGCAAATCATACCCAACACCTCCATTATTTCCAATGGCATGATATTATTTGTCACATCAGTGTCAAATAGACAGTTGTGGAGTGCAACATCATGGTTATCAATTGAAATATATAAGGGTGGGACTTTGCCTCTCAACTTGATTGTTGATGTGTTTTTTCTTTTCTTTGAATTTATAGAGGGAATTCATTGTTGAGAGGGAATTCAAAGGAGTAGGAGAAAAACATACCAGCCATCATTATGTAATCAAGATTTTGATCAGCAAGCAAATATTTTCATTTTTCTCCATTCTTTTCTTCTTCTACATTGTTTTGTTAAATATTTGTGTCTGTATTCTTGAAACAATCATGGGGCTGAGTTCTCCAGTGTTTTTATTGTAATCTTCCAAGACTTTTCATATATGATCATGGAGAATTTGTAGCCATATATGTGACTGTCAAATGGATTTTGCATATTTTTAGATATATTTTATGAGAAAGACTCCACAAATAATTACTTTTGGGGTTTATATTGATTGTATCTTGTAAATTTGAGTTTTAAGAATGAGATATTTGAGGTTGATCTATCAAATCCCCTTCCATTTTAACTGCAATACTCTTTTAAAATTCTTTGAGGTGATCAGAAACATTCTCTCTTTTCTGTTGTGAGGAGATATGAATGTATCTATAGAGGATTATATATGTGGTGTTAAGTATTTACATCCTAGTGAGGTTTCTGTTTCATTCCTAATGGATTCAAGCATCAACATTTTTGGCAACAATACTAGGGAAAATAGAATGTGGGAGAGGAAAACTAAAAGCATGAAAAGGTATAAACCATCACATATGATTTTTCTTTCATTTAGTTCAATAAAACAATCTTCTGAGAGTCTAGAAAAATGGGTTAATGGTTAAATTTTGTCAAAAAATATTTTCTAAAAATTCCATCACATGAAACATTCCACAAACCCATAAGCTCTCAAGATTTCATATCATAAAAAATTTCTTTGCAATTTTTAAAACGTTGAATTCTCAATAACACAAATTAAATTTCATATTTCTCACCCAAGAGCCATTTTCTCTTTACCATAAAATATAATCATTAATACCAAAGATTCATTTTGGTAATGCAAAGAGATATTAAAATTGTGGATATTATCAAAATAGTCATTAAAATGACTCCAAACAATGACTAGATTAGAAAAAAATATGAGAATAAATGAATGAGAATACATTTTTGATCAACTATTGAATTGGTGAAAATGTTTTTTTATCAATCAAAAAACAATGTCGCAAAGGAGTATTAATCAACCAAGTTAGAATAACACTTCCCCAAGTTTCTTTCATTTCAAAAGAAAAACATCTTAAGTTTTTGGTAACTTAAGCCATTTTCCAACATGCCTAACAAAAGATAATGGTGTGATCAACTATTATAAAGTTTGGAAAGAAATCCCTATCTTAATTGATTGACTTATTGAAAGGAAAATTAACTAAAAAGAAAATAAAAGACGGGAATTAACATGAATTCTAAGTAAAGCATGCTAATCTAACGCAAAATTAAACTAAGTGGACTATCATAAAACTTATGCAAATGCCATGATGTCATCAAGTATTCTTCTTTTATTAAAAATGGTTGAAGATGGCTGCAAACAACGCTCTGCAATATTTAGGGTTTTAATGCTCCAGAACCCCTCTGACCTGATCTCCTATGTACGCGATGTCCGTTTCTGCTTAGTGGCTTTGAACGCCACAGAAAAATGGGCACAGAGGGAGGGGTGAAAGCCCCTTCTTACCTTAATGCCATAGCAAATGACCCGGAGAACTCCAGAGTGCACCGTCTGTCCTTTGAGCCGCCTCTACACATGCGAGAACAATACCTACACGAAGAAATGGATGGAATCAAGGAATTGAATATGGATGCAGAATCCTCACATCCAAAAGAAGCTCGGGTCTGGATACCTGGAAAATGTATCCCCCAAGCCATGTTTGTGCCTAGGTATATTATCAAAACCACCAGGATAGGGGAGCACACGTAGTTTATGAGGGACCATGCCCTCATAGGAAAATTCCCAGGTCTCTATCTCTCAGAAAAGGACCTAGCTCATTGGATAAAGGTGTGGTGGAACCAAAAGGGAGACTATGAGCTCCAACTAAGATCCAAAGGATTCTTTACATTAATGGTCTACAACCTGGAGGAAAAGGATCGGATCTTTGAAGGAGGTCTGTATTTCTACAACTCTATTGGCCTTTACCTGGGATTTTGGACATATCTCTTATGCCCAAAAAAGGAAAAACTTTCCTACGCACCAGTATGGATTCATCTCTATTCCCTACCACAAGAGTTTTGGTTAGAGGAAATTTTAATGGGATTAGGAAACACCTTGGGTAATTACGTCAAATCTTCAAAAGCTACCAAACAGATAAAATACACCTCTTATACAAGGATATATGTCTATATGAGCATCTCCAAAGCTCTTCCAGGCACAGTTACCCTAGAATGCCAAGACGAGGAATGGGCCCAAACCATAGACTATGAACACATCCCTTTCATATGTATAAAATTCCATGAACATGGACACATTTTCAAAGACTTCCCTCTAAATTCCCACCCCCCAAAAAAAGGGAAGCTAAAGAAAAATCAAAGGAAGGATTCACTCAGGTTTCAAATCGAATAAAACAATATCAAAATAATCCCACAATCGTCAATAGAAAAAATAACCCGAATAACAACTCATTTGAATCCCTTAACCATCTTCCAGAGGAATAAGAGGTAGAAAACCCCCACAAGAATGCAGGGAAAGATCTCAGCAAGAACAAGGAAGATCATTCGTCTCTAGGGCATCAGACTCCAGCAAATAAAGAAGACCCACAGCCTTACCCAGTCTCAGGAAAAGCACCATAAAGAGAAGAATACACAACCATGGAAATGTATGAGCAGGACCTAGTAGAAATTGACCTAGACAGGTTAGAAGAGGCACTCAACAAGAAGGATCTCCAAACCTTACCAGAGGACCAAATTAGGAAAGTTCACAAGGTATTTATGGATTCATCAACAGGAGCTACATCCAAGTTGGGGATCAACACAGACCCAAACCTAGATCCAAGAAGACACCCAAAATAAAACAAGCGAAGGGGCAGAAAATCGGCTCACCAACTAATAAAGGAGGTGAGAAACTATATGATCAACTTGGGATATATTCACAGGCTCTCAGAGAGCTCCTTCTCCCACCCACCAAAATATTAACTATGAATATCCTCACCTGGAATATCAGAGGCCTAAATGGAAGACCCAAGTAAAGGATTCTCTGAAATTGCATCAAATCGGAAGACCCTGATATATTCCCGATACAAGAGACAAAATCTGCAGGGAAAACTACAGAAAATATCATCAAAATATGTTGGCACAACTTTTATTCCTATCAAATGGATTCAAAAGGGGCTTCAGGAGGCATGGCCATCCTATGGAATCCTACTACAATCATCCTAGATCAAGGCTTCTCCACTCCAAGCACCATCACAGTGCATTACAGAGCCATAGGTTTGGACAAGGAGGGAATGATCAAAAACGCCTATGGACCGCAGAACAGCCAAGACAAAGACCTCTTTCTTTAGAGCCTGGATTACCTAGGTTCTTTAGTGAAATGAAAGCGATGGATAATAGGGGGTGACTTCAACATGATTCTCACACTGGAGGAGAAAAGAGGGGGGAAAAAACACCTGGAGCCGGACAGTGCAAAATTCCAAGAAATCATAGAGAACCTCAGACTGGTAGACGTAGAGAGTGGAAATGGAACCTACACTTGGACCAACAAAAGATCAGGTCACCAACAAATATCCTGCATGCTTGATCACTTCCTCATTTCAAAAACTCTCCTTTTGGAAGCCCCCCTAGTAGACCCCAACATCCTTCCAAAGGAAGGCTCGGAACACTGGTTGGTTCATCTTTGGGTGGACACTATTGCCACCCCCAAGCTTAAACCCTTCAGATTTGAAAAAAATTGGCTCTCCCATCCAGACTTCTAGGAGCTAGCCCATCATTGGTGGAGCACTGCGGAAATACAGAGGGGTACAAAAATGTATTGCTTCCAGCAAAAACTCAAACATTTTAAACAACAGGTACACAAATGGAACAAAGAAGTCTTTGGGAACATTTCCAGGAAAGGAAACTGTCGGAACAAAAACTAGAGGACCTTCAGGGACAAATCATTCACGTAGGATACACAATCACTCAACAACAGGAGGAGAATGAACTCAAAAGGCAACTAGAAGAAAGACACAAGCAGGAAGAAATCTTGTAGAGACAGAAATCACGGGTTTAGTGGCTCAACGAGGGAGATAAAAACACCAAATTATTTCACCTCTCCATGATCCACAGACGCCTCATAAATCGCATCACGAAGTTGGATGACTCGCAAGGCAACACCATGTTAACTCATCAGGAAATAATGCACGAGCTGACATAATTCGACAAATATCTCCTCTCAAAACCTGAGGTGGATCGTACCTCATCAATAGAGTGGGTGATAGAAAAAATCCCAACTATAATCACCCAGGAATAGAATGAGGCTCTCATGACACCAATAATGCAAGAAGAAGTGGATCAGGCTATTCAAGAGTTACCCATAGGCAAGCCTCTAGGCCTAGATGGTTTCACAACAGACTTCTTCCACTCCTATTGGCCAATGTTAAGGGATGAAGTGTGGTAGTTGGTGGAGGAATCATGCATCTCAGGAAAATTTCTTCCAGCACTAAATGTTGCTTTCCTCACCCTAATACCCAAAGAATAAAGGGTCACAAATCCGAATAACTTCAGACCCATAGAACTCTGCAACATGATCTACAAAATCATCTCCAAGTTCATAGCTCTAAGACTCAAGCCAGTACTCCCCATGATCATCTCCAAGGAGAAATCAGGATATGTCAAAGGAAATAAAATCATGGACAGTGTCATACTAGTCCATGAAATCATTCACTCACTCAAAAGAACTCGTACTCCAGGTATGCTTTTAAAACTTGACCTTTCAAAATCTTTTGACAAATTAAGCTGGCAATACATGAAAGCTCTCCTATCGGCTTTCGATTTCAACAAGGATTGGATCTCTTGGATAATGAACCTCACTTCCTCAACCTTTTTCTCAATCCTCATCAATGGAGTCCCCTCTCAACCCTTCTCCCCCACAAGAGGAATAAGGCAAGTCGAACCTCTCTCCCCTTTCCTTTTTGTCATAATGGTTGAAGGCCTGGGACGTTATATCATCAGTGAAGCCTTCGACACCACCTTTAATCTGGCCAAGTCATAGATTTTATTTTTTAATACTCCTGAAGCAATCCAACAAAACCTTTCTCAACTTTTGAATACCCTTTTCTGTTCTCTTCCCTCTCGCTACCTGGGACTCCCTCTTTCTGACTTAGAAACCAGAAACATCTCCTAGGACTCTCTCTTACTCTCCATTACCATTCATCTGAGAAAATGGACCTTTTGTTCCCTCAATCTTCCAACCAGAATCATTCTATTAAAGTCAGTCCTTCAAGCCATCCTAGCTTACCTCTTCTCAGCCCTAGTTGCCCCCTAATCGATCATAAATAAAATAAGGAATATACAAAGAAACTTTCTTTGGCATGGACACAACCCGGACAAAATGGGCCCTAGTCAACTAGGACAAAGTCTACAAGCCCAAATCTTTAGGTGGTCTAGGCCTCCGGAACCCTGGAAAATTAAATAGCACCATGGGAGCAAGAATTTGGTGGAGATGGCTCAAAACACCATCTAATATCTGGGCAGAACTCTGGAAATGAAAATATGCCCCAAACACACATCAAAGCCATCTTATAAGAATGTAGGAGAAAATTCAAGGCTCCAACATCTAGAATGCGGCCTAGAAAAATCGACCACTCATATAGGAACATGCTTTCTAGGAAGTTCGCACTGGCCAAAATGCCCTATTCTGGACAAATTCCTGGTAGTAAATGCCACCCCTACAACTAGAATAAAATATGCAATCCTACGAAAATCACATTCAAGATCTTGCCACTCTCAAAGTGGCATATTTGTGGACAGATACCCCCAACAAATATCCCTGGTGAAACTAGAAATCTACCCATCAAGAACTCCAAGTGGCCAAGGATTGTGACCTACAACACTGGAAACAAGCAAATTCCCAAAGGCGAATCCAAAAAAGCATAGACCAAGACATTCTCGGATCGGGAAACACACCTCATGGAAGCTTCACTCTCAAGGAGGGATACACTCTATAGGAGAAATTCCATAATCTTCAAAAAGATATCATTTGGACAACAATATGGAAATCAAAACTCTGGCGCAAAATCTCTACCTTCCTCTGGCTTCTACTTCATAAAAATATCTTAACCTGGGACAATCTTCAAAGACGAGGGTTCATTGGCCCCTCGATTTTCCATCTCTTCCATCTCCAAGCAGAAAACATGGAGCACCTCCTAAATAATTGTCCACTTAGTGAGATCGTCTGGAACCTAGCCACTCATCTCATGAGAAGAACCAAATGAGTTAAAAACAACATCATAAGAACCATCATGGATTGGGGCTTCGGTTCCTTCAAAATTCCAATCCTGAAGAGAACCTGGAAACTCTTACCAGGCTTCATAGTTTGGAAACTATGGAAAGAGAGGAACAGAAGAATCTTTCATTCCCATCCCTCTCCTCCTACCCTCCTCTAGAATACAATCCTCTTGCATCTCCATGAAACTCTTCAGCTACAATTTTGGACCAAGGAAGACTTCCCCACTAACCCAGATGAGCTCTCACTCCTCAAATATTGGGGCTTCTCATTTTCACACTCCACCCCTCCTTAGCATCCCCCCCTAAATTTAATACCCCTCGGTCCCTCTAAGTGGCTCCCCCCCCCCGCCTGGCTTCCATAAAGTCAACTTTTATGGATCATCAAAAGGAAATACAGGACACTCAGGATATGGAGCGGTCATAAGAAATGGCCTGGGCCAAATTCAAAGCCTCATTGCAGAAAATCTAGGATGCAACACCAACAATTCAGCAAAAATTTGGGGTCTTATCAGATCAGTGCAAATGGATCTAGATCAAAACCTCACATGTCTGATCATTGAAGGAGACTCCAAAATCATAATAAACTTGGAAACAAAAATCATGAATGGAAGAGATCCAGGGAAAATCACTCCCATTTGGTGCCTCCTTTCCCCTCTTTACAGCTTCCGGGCACTTCTCAGACCCTCTCTTACTCTAACCCCCTCACACATTCGGCGAAGTGAAAACAAAGTTGTGGACAGAATGGCCAATGCAAGGGTTGATTCCATGTAGAAAATCATTCTCCACGATTCTAGGCAGTCCCAAAGCTCACCCCTCTGGCTCCAATGCAAGGATATTTCCTAGTTGGACATCCCTAACCTAGATGGGGTGTCACCTTTGATTACTTAGGAAATATTCCAAGTCAGAAATGATCAGAATATCAAGAGAGATGGTGACCATAAGCGTTAAGGAAAAATATCAACAGTCGAGAGATGATTTTGGGAACTCGACAATTGGGAGTCTGAAGCACGGAGGGAGATATTTTCCAAATTCACGAAGTTGCAAAACATGAGAGAGAATCTGGACCATTGGAGCACAAGGAGATCTAGACCGTCGATCTGGCCTCATTGATCTGACGCGAGAATATTTCGGGAACTTGGAAATCAGGAGTCTGAAGCATGGAGGGAGATTCTCTCCAAAGTCACGAAGTCGCGAAATGAGAAGTCATGAAATGCGAGAGAGGAACTGGACTATTGGAGAACGAGGAGATATGGACTGATGATCAATTCCAATTGATCTGACATGAGAAGATTTTGGGAACTCGATAATCGGGAGTCCGAAGCACAGAGGGAGTTGCTCTCCAAAGTCGCGAAACGCGAGAAAGAATCTAGACCATTGGACCACGAGGAGATCTGAACCATTTATCTAGTCCCAAAGGACTCACAAGTTTGAGTATCAGAAGAAGGGGAACACTCAGTCCTTCATTATCCTGGAATGCAAAGACCCAAAATCAAGAGAAGCGAAGGGTCGTGAAATGCGAACTCGCAATTTTACCATGGTCGTCGGATCATGGAAGGTCGTGGACCCTTGATCTAATGCAATTTTGAGGGTTCGGGTTTCGTAAGAGAAGAGAGAAGTCACGAAGAAGATATCAGTCGTTGGATGCGGGCCTTCATGGACCGTTGATCTGATCCAAAGGTTTCGAGGATTCGTACTTCCGAAAATTCATGAAGAGCAATGTAATTTTGTAACCAGCAGCTCTACCTTTTGCAACCAGTTGCAGGCATTTATGTATTTGCAGATAGGTTGCAGGCTTTTTGTAAGCTTATAGTTGGAAATAATATAATGATCCACTTTTATTTACAAAAAAAAAGGTATTCTTCTTTTGTTCATTCAGTCAAATGTCACATCCTTCTTCCCAAGAGATGAGCACTATGTGATATCCCATACTATTCCCTTCAACATGAGATTTAGTGTTGTTGATTGTTGTGAGATTTTAATCTCTAGACACAACGTATTGTTCCTGAAATCATAGTCAAACAAATTAAGAAAACAAGACCACAAGACTTCAATCCCATCTATCCTCTAAAATACCAATCCATCAGCAAACCTTAGACATAAAAATGTGATTGAAAACTTATTACCATGGCACCCAAAGGTAAGTGTTTCCTCTTGATTATTAACGATAGTGATGTGAAACATTGTATGATTATCTTCATCCTTGTGAGAGGAAATAGGAAATCATCATGAAAATATATCAATAAAGACACATTGGAAAGGTGGGAGTGATCTCAGGTCACAGCCTAGATGGATTGACTTCCCCAACTCAAATGAAGATACAATTAGAAATCAAAATTGAATGAAGTGATTAGGATCAGATTCTGAATTGATTATAAGTTTGGTGTGATGGGAAGGTCCATGAAATTGATATCCTCAATATCCCAAGAGTGTTCCAAGTAGATAAGCCATAAATTCCACTTCCTCGAGCTTACATATGACATAGAAAATGAAGAGAAAATGAAATGAAAAAGAAAATTTTGTAGTTTGTCTCTTCACCAAATGATATTCTGTTAAAAATAATGAGACATGAAATCTAGAAAACAAAAAATCAATAATCTCATGAGTAATAGGAATCAATGTAGAATAAGTATCGGCATGACCCAAACAATGCTTTTATTTTCTAATTATGAAAAAAAAAAAATTGAATTCAAAGAGTGCTAAAGAGTGTTGGCTCAATAGATTGACACGTTATAGCTATTAGGAGGAAAATATCGATGGAAAGGGGTAAACCACAATAGAGGAAATGACACCCATAAATCAACTCTAAACTCAAGTATGCTAGATAAATTGAAATTCTAACAAGAGAAGGCTAAAATCCTACCTCGTCCAGACATCTGAAAATGACCACGACTGAGCTCATGACCAAAATCTTGATGCTTTCAACTTGTCCTCAATAATTAATATATACAAGCATATATAAATTGTATAGAATGTTAGCATATAAACTAGCGTAATCCATTAACATGTATAAGAATTATTCCCATGGAAAGTAATACAAATATTTTTGACATATAATTGGATGAGAAAAGAGTATTTCTATTAATGTAATCAATAGAAGTACATAGGGGACAAGCTTTTTCAATGGCACATATCGGAACTAAGAAACTAAGTCCCTCTAGCTGGGCCTTCACCACTTCAATCCTCCACAAAGGCAAGCTCACAATTAGTAGGAGAAATTGAGTTTCTCCTTCTCAAGATAGGAAGAGCTTGGGGGATGAACACAATAAGTTCATACTTTCAAGGACACTGGGATTCAGACACAATATGAAGTGAAATTTATCCAGAGTGTCTTTTATCTCTATGATGAATGTCTTCAAGGCTTGTATATGGCTCAATTTATAGCCTCCAAAAGGAATTGAATGGTCTATTCGAATCGTTTCCAATATATGGAAGGTCAAGGATCATGGATCTCATGACATGGCATGGAAACCCAACATATTTTTAAATTTTAGCACAAAACCCGATGTACGCGGGCTGTAATGGAGCAACTTGTGTATACGCAAGTTGTATAACCATGGCCCGTGTATATGTGAAAAACTTTGAATTTTTAACTCTGGAATGAACAAAAAAGGGGAACTTGAGTCTACAGAGGGAAATGGAATTCCATCAAATAAATATGCGTGGAATGTGAAAAAAATTGTTATAATAGATTCCCCCTAATGTGTGAGGTCAGAGGAGAAAACATGATGGTCGAAATACATTATAATTCCCAGAAGAGGAGTAATGAGGACCCAACTGGAGAAACTAGTTACTCATGAGAATATTACAATTCATATTGACTCTATACACATGGATGCCAATCTAGATTACACTGCATATCCATGTGGATATATAAAAAATAGTTGTCCATGGCCATGAATAGGAAATAAAAAGTAGTCATATGCCATAGGCTATCATAGTCATGAAAAATACACAGTGGAGTCTAGTCTCAAAATCAACTAAAGATATATGTATACAATGGAGTACAATCTGATATTCCATAATCATTGAAGTCATATAGCTATTGGTTCAATGAAGGACAGCAGCAGATATGTGATCCTGCTACTATGAACTGGAGGCATTCTACATTATACGCTGAAGTTGAAATTCTACACCATGTGAATAAAGGAGTTGAAGTCGAACACAATGAGGCTTCGTTTGATTATTAGTCATTGAGGTATACTTTTAACAAATGCAAGACAACCCATCGATAATGAAATTAGGTGTCAAGGCACTGATTAAATTCCACAAGTGTGAATAAGGGTGTTGAGGTTGAACGCTTGAATAATCCATCGATCAAGATACATTAGTGTATTCCCAATTATCAATGGTCGGATAAAATTCCACTGATGATTGCAATACTTGAGGTACTCATATAACTCTAGATATCGATTCCAGAATAGATGAGCTGAAGTCGATGGAAGGAGACCCACTGAAAGGAAATAATGAATGCATCTCTCATCATCTAGCATGAGGTATAAATGAATATCTTGATGATTAGGAAGATCACAGATGAATAGGATGTTCATGAACTAACGACCATGTGCATCTCTCGCATGCACTAGATGCAAGTAGTACATGAAAGAGACCCTCTGACTAGCATCCAACAATGAATATTATCTACAAAGGAGAGGAAACCACCAATAAGTTCTAATGGAATCCAAGACACTGCATGAATCCCAATGTGTGAATATATTTATTATCGTAGAACACAAGGGAAACCCCCTAGTCAGGGACCAATGGAGAGATGTCATATGTTGGGTTCAAGGTCACCTACCAATGATGAAAGTAGGCCCAAGGTGCAAGGTAGGACAACAGCTTCATGTGATTATGAGGTTCACTTTTAAGGGGATGGTCGACATGCAAAGTCAAGAGTTCTTAGGAATGGCCCATACAATTTGAAGTCGTGATCTCTAGTATAACAGAGACCAAAATCCAATGTACCCTTAAGGTATCTCATCACATGTTTTGCATCATCAAGGTGAACATGTCTAGGTTCTACCAGATACTAACTCAAGGAAAAACAAATATATGGCCTGGTATTTTTCAGATACATCACTGAACCAATAATCTGTCTGTATAAAGTAGCATCAACCAATTCTGACGAGGTATCTACTAGGAGCTTCAACTTCATTTCCATGGGTGTGTACATGGATTTACATTTCAACATGTCAAACCTCTTCATTATTTCAACTTCATACTTCCCTTGGTTAAGGAAGATCTTCTCTGGGTTCTGCCAAACTTCAAGACCTAAGAGATAATGCATTAGGTATTTCATCAAACTTTGTAGTGAGATTCTTCTGCAATATGAGATGAGATTTTCTCCATATTTTCAAGAATACATCATCTACATATAATAGAAACAATATAAATGGCTCATCATTCATAACCTTGAGGTAAAGGTTAGAATCATCTTTACTCTTGGTAAAGACCAAGCTCGTTAGGAAACTATCAATTATGCCATATCAAGCTCTAGGAGCTTGCTTCAACCTATATAGAGCCTTCTTCAACCTACAAACCTGAGTCTTTCTGTTTTCAAACTCAAGTCAAATTTTCACATCAATTTGTACCAATATACTACACTTTCTCAGCTACAACTCAATCTACAAAGGCATGTGCTAGCTATATGTGCTTTCTGCAAACCAATATCTATTTTACTGCTTGAGAGTATGTCCTCTCCTCTTTTTGCAATTTTTCCTTCTGGAATTGGAACTCTGCACCTGCAACTGCTCTAAATCTTGAGAATGATTGCTTCATTCTCACTGTGGTTGTTGAAATCTATGAGTAACTCCTCTATTCTATCATGGAAACACCTTCATCTGAAACTGAGTGTGGCTCAATAATTGATATTGAAGGTAGCTCTCCTTCTTTTATGGAGGTAACTCTATCTTTTACTGTAGTCATGTCTCCATGACCCAACTAATGTACTACACCAATTTCCACTCAATTTTAAATATGGGGATTTCTCCCCCTACATATCATACTATATATGAATCATGGTTGTTCTGGTTGTCTTCATGAATACTGGAACTATTTCTTCAATTTTTGGAGTAAGTGTCTCGTCATAGTATTCTCCCTCTTGCTAGGAGAATCCTCTGGACACACATTAGGCTTTGTACATCTGTAACATGCTTGATCTATTGCATCAATCTTGGAATTCAATATTGACTTCTCTTCTAGTCTCACGGAAAAATCCATATCCTAGTCTTTCTGATTGGCTTCCTTCTCTGTCACTGAAACAAGGGAATCTTTCAGGAGATTTTATATCCCCTAAGAGTCTCTGAAACTACGATCTAGTCTTCTCATGGCATCTATCTCCCAGTCCTGGAACATGTCTCTTCATCTGATCCTTTCTGAGATCAGGCTTACTCTCAATTTATTCTGAGTCTACAAGGACTTCATCATCTCTTATGGAGTATACTTGGTGTTGAATACCAAGTCTAAATATGAAAAGTTGAGTCAGACTTCAAGAAAAAAATTATTCCTGTCAAGGTGGATTTATTATCCTTTGAACAAGTATACTATGAGTTCTTGTTCTAATGTTCGGTCATATTTGGAGCCTTTTGCTCCTTAAAATCAATCTCCATATGAGATACTTTGGATCTCAAAAGATAGCTTCTTATTCATATTCTTTGGTACATGAATGTATATGGTTATCTACACAGTCAACTTCATGTCTCATCTAATATGTTGCGTTATGCAACCTTCACTATAACTTCCTCAGGGATATCATTTGTGACCTGAAACAAGGTCAACAAAACAATAAGCAAGAATAATACTCTTTTGGTAATAGTGAATAAAACAATAGCACAAATAATCATCACAATATCTATTTTAGAGATATCACTTATGACCTGTATGAAACAAATATCAAAAGTAAGAAATACAATATGGAATGAGATCAACACTCTTCTAGTGTCGTGATCAAACATTCATCCATGGTAACCTAGAATCAACACAAGAAGTTTCTCCTAGAGGAGATGTTAGTTGTATCTGGTAAATGATTACATTAATCATTTATCTCAACATGCTCACATGATACCAATTATAATACCTTTCAAATATTGCTACCTCAACTATAATGCTTACTTGTAAAGAGGTAGTTATCAAATTTATCATGTGCAAATTTGAGTCTTATCAACTTTAATCAATCAAAATTGGAACCTGGAGTCTTGTCCTCAAGAATGAGTGTATTTCTTTTCTTCCAAGTCTCCTTCACTCAATATGACAAGTGATTTATTCAATCTATCTTTTTTAGTAAGACAATATGATATCTTGACAGAAGTCTAAGTTAGATAATAAACTGTAATCTCAATCTAATACGTTGTCATTAATTTTGACCAAAGGTTAGTGTGATAGAAATAACTTCAACATACAACCTAAATGTTCATAAGGTCAAAATAATGTCATAAAAAAATAGATGCATTTCAATATGATCACAACTGGGGTGCATTATTCCTATGAATGTGCTGGATCTGAGATCCTTCTGGATCTATGACAAAATATCCCTTCTCATGTAAGTACCCTTTATAATAATAATGCAGTTTAAACATATGTAAATACATACCTATGATAGTATCTTGCTAGGTTATGGTGCACTAGGATAGTAAAACACAGTCCCAACACTTCAAAAAAACTTTTGTTGCAATGGACATAAAGGAACTAGTACTGCAACTGCAACTGATACTGCAACTTAAGGTTTTATGAGGAAACCCAAATTTTTCAAATTTCAAATTTTGAAATTTTGATCCAGGGGCTTGATGCGCTAAGATGAGGTAAGTAAGCTAATGCAGTCATATTTCTTAAAATCCAAATTTTACCCCTTGAAATTGCGGAAATCTGGACTGGTACTTCTAATACTGGTGCTGGTTTGCTCGTTTTCTATTTTTCTGGTACTTTTGGTTTTCTGGTTTTTTGGTACCAGTCAAAAACTAGGGTTTGACTTTCTGGAGGCTATGTCCATTGAAACGGTGTGCTCAAGCTTCCAAAATATTCACTATGGTAGGGTGCACTTTTCTAGATGGTTTTTAGGAAAAAAATCCTCTCCAATAAAAAGCCCTAATTTTCTTGTACGACAAAAATGACGTTTTTACTTATCCAGTGAAAGGTGCTCTCTTCAACTTAGCTCTAAAATCATGTTAAGTTTTTAGCTAGTATTAGGTTTCTTTTCAATTTACTAGATAATCATAGCATAGGTAGGATCACTAAGAGAAACGCAATCACAAGATACAAAACATTTATCCTGGGAAACTCTCATGGGGAGAAAACCCAACAAAAAATTCATATCCTCTTCCATTTCAATGGTTTATTTTTAAGATTTAGTGGTTTATGTTTTAGAATTAGAGGTCATAAATTGAAAACTAGAGTGTATGTGAGTTTTATTTCATGAGGTCGTGTACATGAAATCATGTACATGGGAAAGGTGAAGCATGTCTGTGTATATTAATCCCTATACGTGATTGTCATAAGGGTAGCCCATGTACAACTCCGTGAGCACGTTTTTTGACAATATTGACTCAAAATTTGGTGTTTCCTTTGCATGATGGTGATTGAATGGAGGGAAAGGGAGCATAAGGAGGTTGATGTTGTAGTAGAAAGGGATGTGAGGGCCTATCAATATTTGCAAATATGTGGACTTTATAAATTTTGGGCCATAAAAGGAATTAGGGCCCAAGTAAGGTTGCTCCAAACACTGATAAACTATTGGGATCCAGAGACTGAGGCATTCAATCTCAATGGGAAACCATTGAGAATGTAATTATCCCAAGCCATTAGGCAAGGATCATCACTGTTTTGGTATCTTTTAAAACCTTTTCTGATTGTGGTATTTTGTCAAACAGTTTGTTGATCTATTTGTTTAGATGTGTTTATATGTGTGTATGTAGCAAATAACAGAGAGAGATAACCATGGAACATACCTCAACCACATGCAATAAGATAGACAAGCCAAAACATCTCAAATCTCCTTTATTCATAAAATAGAGAAACCTGCTACAATGAAGATGTCGATCTAGAATGCTCAACAGATGGCCAAGAATATAGACAATAGATATGAGCTGCTACAAAATGCTCCCACTAATACAAAATAATGCCTCCAAAGGCTGAATAAGAAATGAAGATCAATACAAGCAGATCTAAATGTCAAACTCTCCAGCTAAAGAATGCCATGATCCAATAGAAGGCTGAAACCCTCAATAATTTGGCCCTGCTGCCAAAAGTGTCCAATCACCCTAAGAAATATACCAATTGATAGATCGGGTGATGGTAAGAATAACCCAGGTGCCCGAATCTCCAAGATCACTCTCAATCTCTGTAGATCTGAAATCCCCACTAAATGGTGTACCCCACTGGACGACTGAAGCCCTAGATAATTTGGCCCTGTTGAAGGAGGCCTCCAAATGATCTGAAACTCTCCAGAAATATAGATCAGGAAACTGCAAGTCACTAGGTGAAGTCTCAGGGTCAGATCTGAAGTGTAACCCCTCCAAACGGACAGATCTGGATCTCAAGAACGCCCTCCTTCTCTTCATTTCTCCCCACTACTCAAGAAATAATTTGAGCCATAAAACTATCTCAAAAAGCACTAGATATGATGTCCAAGGCCCTGTAATGAAAACCCAAGTGATAGAATCCTCAACGGCCCTGCCAATCTCCTACATCGAATCTCTCTCCAAAGATGGTGCGCCCCCCTTGCTGGAAACCCCCAATGGTGCGCCCTCCTCCTCTTCCTGTGCCTGTGGCTATGTAGAACCTCCTGCACTGATGTAGATCTGACTAGAATGGTGTGGGAGAGTATTGCATCTCCGAGACCAAGATTGGGACAAGCTAGGTGGAATCTTTCACCATCGAATCGTGCTCTAGGGTTTGTTAAGTCAAAACCCTCAATACCTCGAAGAGATGGGCTCACTAGCTAAAGCCAGATATCAAACTGATAAACATACATGAATGAATGAGAAGAGGCCCTTTCCTTTCCTTTATACTTTTTGGCTCACCTTGTCCCTCCAAAGTGACTTTCATTTTATTAATATTTAATTAATTAATTAAATCACTTTAAATAATTAATTAACCTTTTTACCTTTGAAAATATCCTTATCTCTCCTTGTGGCTTCCCTAGCCACTGAAAGTCACTTCTAGCCATCTCATCCTGTAGTGTTTCTCCTCTAGATTCCAATGAGCTATTACACTAAGAGGTTCCTCCAAGTAATGTGCCCAAAATGACCTCTTCAGTGAATTCCATTGACTTATAGCTCAAAATAGTCAAAATCATGGAAATCGTCATAATGCAACGCAACCAAATCCAACCTGTGCAGAATGGATCATAATGATGGAATATGATCATCAATGCAATATGGATCCCACAATGCCTCTCAAATACCCCTGTACTCTCTCTAGCATCCATCTGGCTACTCTAGTCATCATAAATATCTACCCTGTGATGATGTCCCAAAGTGGGGACATTACAGTCCTCCCTACTAGAAAATTGCTTGTCCTCAAGCAATACCCAAATCCCCGGAAGTAAAATACCAGGATCCCATGTCCACCTGTGGGATACATAGTAGAACCCATCCAATGATGAACAATAGCACACTCCACCCCTTGGATCCCATATCAGGAAGTGAACTACAATACTCTATGATGAATAGTCCTGGAAGATATCAACCCTGTGAACCTCCTGCACCTGACCCATCGCCTCATATCGGAATGATTCCATCCTCCAAATCTCTACCAAGATCCACACGGTCTCCATCAACTGCACATGATGATGCCAAAATGAGGTACTACAAGATCTCTGTGAGGCAGCCTCAAGCGTTGTGCTAAATGGAAAGTTAGAATAACTTTCCTTTGCAATGGTCCACTCTCCCCTGTCGGTCAATGAACTGCTCAATCCTGCAATCCCAGG
The DNA here is from genome assembly GCA_009831015.1 of Picea engelmannii. Taxonomy (NCBI): domain Eukaryota; kingdom Viridiplantae; phylum Streptophyta; class Pinopsida; order Pinales; family Pinaceae; genus Picea; species Picea engelmannii. The sequence goes on from ML779814.1 coordinate 1,041,969, forward strand.
GTCCCATGCTAACCTCTGTCGACGATCCTCCTGCTGACACTGCACTACTTTGTCCACGACTATATGTCCCCTGCATACATACAGGATCCTCCTCATCGGGATCCTCAAGCTAAAATACCTATGACCGAAATTGTATTGGCATAGACACCTCTGTAGAAGAAGTACCTGTCCAAACATATCCATGCCCTATCATGATGATCAAGAGGAAGAAAAGGTCTCTCCCCATAGGAAAAGTACCTGACGACCCACTCCAAACCAACCCAAGATGGAGTATGTGGCTCTCTGGCGCCACCTAGGTCGTCATGTAGTGAAACATCCTGCTAACCAAGTGAACTCTTGAATCCCATGGAAAACTTGGAAGTTTATCACTTCCAGTCTCCGCTAGTTGCTCCTGTGCTGGGATGATCACTGTCAGAAGCCCACTGCGCTCATCTGTCATCACCAGGTCTATGATGCTCACCATCACACACCAAGTCTCAACTATTTGTCTAACACGGTCCATCTCTGACCTGTTGTATGTCGTAAAAGTACTCATGTCATATAGTCTCAGCCTACTCACTCTCCATGCCCCCATCCATGGCCTATCCCTCCTCATGCTGTTGTCTATGATAAAAGTGTCAGGATAGGCTAATAGAAACATCTGCAGCTGACTATAGGACTCGTAGGTGTCATAGGCTTTGGTCAATCCCAATGATTCAACCAGAATCTCTTCCATCGGTATCCATGAAAGATTCTCTCATGTGGTCATCATCGAGTCCCAACCATCCAGTACAACCAGAAGTAACCCCTCCGACTGCTAGTCAACCAACCTCCATCTCTCATCTACCATGAAACTGCTGAAATGGTGAAGGTGATCTCCCACAACTATGTGTTGTTGCAGAGGAGTGACATATACATACTCCCCTGAGTGTGTCTCCTCCCTGAAAGGCACTATACCCCTCCAAATGCCACCATACACCTCGACATCTATCTGTGAGCTATCACTCATCATGGTATGTTATGACATACTCATGTCATCTCCCGCAAACTCATGCTGCATCAAAGATCTTGGGCGTACAGTTGTATCAATCTCTATATGGAGATCAACCACTCCCAAGACACGAATGGAAGTGTCCCCCATCGACTGGTGCTCCTCTGCTAGATCATCAACATCCTCTGTCAATGTGACTGACTGATACATCTGACTATCCACTAAGACAGATGAAGTGGATCTATGACGAATCTCCTCAAGAGACCCATCTGATATAGACTTTGATTCTTTAAGGGCGGTCTGTGTGCCTCTCAAGAATCCTCAAGTGCTCCCAACTCCCGAGTGAGTCATTCTACCTCCAACTCCTGCGCCCTCAGGGCCCTATGATGCAACTCGCCACTCCCTAGTAGGTAGTCTCTGTCTGTCAACAACTGCTGGTAGTCATTCCTCATCATAGACACTCTCTCTCGGAGAGTGTGAAAATCATCCATGGAAAATCCTCCATCTGAGCTACCCTGTGCCACTGATGCTCTCCAACCGTAATCTGCCATCACTGCATGCATGTCATCAATATGTCTAGTGGCTTCCCTGATCATAGCCTCACTAACTCCCAACTATGCTGCTAAGTGGTGTGACTCCTGATCATAGTCATGTTGGGGTATCCCCTCATGCCTCTCACTGCTAGTGCCATCACTAACAACACTCTTTGCAGAAGATAAAGTGATGAACTGCCTATTGTCTACTGTGCCACTAGGTACTCCTATATGCCACTGCATCCCATCACTAGATTCCATCTCCCCCTAAATCACACTGTATCATGTATGAGCATCTGTATCCTCCTGTGCACTCAACCTGCTACTATCATCTACGCCTGGATCCCATATAGATGTATCCAGACACATGCTATCGTCATCCTGACTGCCAAAGAGTGCATCCTCATCCATGCAATCTGATCCTGGAAGTAAGTGCTCCATCCACCTGTCAACCTCTGCGATCTGCTCAACCACTGGAGTCTCCAATAGTTGTGACTCCATCTCCTCTGACTGACCTGTATGTGAGGGGTCAACTGCATGTACGTCCTATACCTCCTCCTGGATCTGTGGGTCTACCTGTCCATGGTGTGCATCCCTCACACTAGGCTCATCCATCATACCTGACGTGCCACTAATCTCCTCATATAATGTGGCTATCATGGGTGTCTGAACAGGTGACAGATGTGTCACATCCCCCATAGGAGGCTCATCATCTCCAGATGCTAACACGTGGGACCCCTCACTAGTGTCACCACTCTGTTGAGGCATAAGGTCATCAATGGTATGTGACGTGTCAGCTGAGACACTAGGCCTATCGTCCTGTCCATCCAGCTACCTATCCACTACATAAGGGTCATCCTCCTCCTCAAGCGTGCAAACATCACTAGCCTCTGTGCAAGAGTCATCATCACTATCATTTGAGGCAGAGTCACTATCACTAGCCTCTGTCCAAGAGTCAATGTCATCAACCGACTGCGTTGAATCCACATCTATCGCTCCATCCTCACACACCTCACCCTCACTGTCATGACATGCCTCAATAATGCACTTCTGATATTTACCCCTGCACCTATGATATAGTTCCCATGGCCCCTTGCAATTGTGGCAAGGTTGCATGCTCCTACTGGGAGTGGGGTTTCTCTATTCTTCCCACCATATAGTTGCTTCTTTTTTCTTTTCACCTGCTATGATCATCCCCTGTAAAATATCTCATTTTCTCCAATGGGAATTTCTATAGGCTGCATATTGTAGGAAGGTTATTGTAGCCTTAGTTTCCTTTCTAAGGCCATCATACATGATATCCAACCATGGTATCTCAAAGGATATCTTATCCACTTCTTTCCAAATATCCATTTATCCCTGTTATCACTGAAATTTCGTCAACACATGGCGACAAGAACTCTGCATCGTCAAAACAGGACTGGAGTCATTCATGGCACAGGATTAGTTCCACAGCATGGCAAAAGGGTCAAAAACTATATAAAATGACCAAAAATTGAAGGGCGCTTTACCGAACCTGGGTGCGCGCGCATATGCACGTAACAGCAACGTATAATGCGTGCATACGTGCACGACGCGCGGCTGTTGGGAAAAAAACTTGCGCACCTGCTAAACGGCGCATTTATTGAAATTGGTCGGCCTCCCAACCACTAATGGATCAGCTCCCAAGTCGATTTGACACCAAATCCAAGCTCAATCTGCATGGTGGGCTGGTCAAAGACCTAATTGTGCCCTAAAGAGCCCCTTTTCACATTCAAAAGAGGTCACATAATAACCCAATGCTAGGCTATAAAAAATCATGAATAACCATCACTTTCTCAAGGAATTCTATGTATTGTTATGCTGGTAAGATTGCTAAGGACTCATTCTTTGGCAATAAACATAATCAACACCATTTCAAAGGGCTTTCCACCTCTCACTTGAGTGGATAAGCTTGGAGTTCTTTCACCCACATTTTCATCTTTTCATTGTAAGGAGAGCAATCAAGTG
>ML779814.1:1064900-1100095 GCA_009831015.1 Picea engelmannii
GATAAACATACATGAATGAATGAGAAGAGGCCCTTGCCTTTCTTTTATACTTTTTGGCTCACCTTGTCCCTCCAAAGTGACTTTCATTTTATTAATATTTAATTAATTAATTAAATCAATTTAATTAATTAATTAACCTTTTTACCTTTGAAAAGATCATTATCTCTCCTTGTGGCTTCCCTGGCCACTGAAAGTCACTTCTAGCCATCCCATCCTGTAGTTTTTCTCCTCCTGATTCCAATGAGCTATTACACTGAGAGGTTCCTCCAAGTAATGTGCCCAAAATGAGCTCTTCAGTGAATTCCATTGACTTATAGCTCAAAATAGTCAAAATCATGGAAATCGTCAGAATGCAACGAAACCAAGGCCAACCTGTGCGGAATGGCTCATAATGATGGAATATGATCATCAATGCAAGATGGACCCCACAATGCCTCTCAAATACCCCTGTACTTTCTCTAGCATCCATCTGGCTACTCTAGTCATCATAAATCTCTGCCCTGTGATGATGTCCCAAAGTGGGGACATTACAGAGAATTGAAGTGGATGATATCTACTTCATTATAGGGTTGTCTTGTCAAGGTGAGGTGGTGAATCTCAAATCCCAAGGAGTTGGAGGTGGGAGGACTATGGAGGAGTACATCACCACCTACTGTATTGCAGGAACAGAGAAAGTGGGGATCCAACTCCCTATTAGGGAAATTGAGAACCTAAGTCTCAAGATCATCATCCTAGTACTCACATGGATATTAGGATTGGCCTCATTTCATCAAGCATCAAGGCCACTCATTTTCTATGTTTTGGAGTGTTTGAGACCCATGGTTTACGATTGGTGCACCTCACTATTGAACAACATGAAGAGCCAATTGACTAATTTCAAACTCGTCAGGATGAGGAACTTCAAGTTTTCATCCATACTTTGTAGTTTGTTCTTCGAAAGAGTTCTAGCTCTAGGCCCTAGAGTAGAGTCTACTCCACATGATCTACGAGATCCAGCTATGTCACGGTGGACCGAGGTGATGCGGTGGCTAGGAGGTGGTAGGGTGCCAACCCCCTACAACGACGATTTCTTCCATTGGTGGCGAGGACAGATCATCGTGATCAATGAATACCCTTATGAGGGGATAGACTACTGAGGGGACCGATACATGCCATTTCCACTATGATCCACCTTTGGAGAGATCAATGAGAATTGATTTTTATATATTTCATTTTTTTGTGTTTTTCAATTTCAAATAAAGACAAACAAAAAACGCAAATATTTTAGTATGGTATCATGTATTAATGGTTTTTTTATTTTACGTAGACGTAGGTCCACGATGACTAGATGGATATCCACGAAATCTGTGCATGGGTCGAGGAGATGAGATAGTAGGCGGGAATGTAGGAGAGTTCTCCATAATGTGTAGGGAAACATAACTCGTCTGACGCACAGGGTTCCTATGGTCCAAGTGGAGGATCTGCTAGAGGTGATGCATATGCAAGTGGTGGGTGTACCACGTGTGTGGGTGAGGATGTTTCGGTGTCTTGTGAATGCCATAGTGTGTTATCATGAAACGCACCTAGGACCTCAAGCTTAGATGCCATGGTTGTGTGATGTACCAGTTGTATATGTATTTTAGGGCTACAAGCCCCATTTTGTAATATGACACCATATTTTTTGGACTAGAAGGATGAAATATAAAAAATATTTCGGTCTTCAGCTTTACTTGTATATCTTTCAATGGATGAATGTATGAATGTGTGCTTTCTTTACTTAGTTATGTGACAAATTCCAATCTAAAATGTAATTAGCATATGCATCATATATGTGATTAAAACTTCTAGGTATATGGATGTAAGTAATAAAATCAAAATATCTTTCCAAAAGTCATACTCGAAGGAAACGACGGAGTAATGTAAGATCTCTGACCAGGTAACTATCATTCAATTGACATACAACTAACTATGAATGCATGTAAACTTCTAAATATTGAACACCATGTGAAATGGTGTCGTGCTAATGGTGTTATACTTAGCCACATTGTTCGTTGATGGATCCAAAAAAATGCCACATGAAGACACCAGTTGTCCCTCGGGCGAATAGATAACCAAAGTGGTGGAAGCCATGTTCTGAGTATGACGACTGGCACCATATGTAAATCCTAAGAAAACCAAATATTTCGTTGACATCTTCCAGCCAAGGGAAAACTCAATAAGCAAGCCAGCGACACAAAAGAACAAAGAGCGAAATATATACACTAACATACACTGGTATACAAGGGCCACACTCAAGCTTGAAGGCTCAAGTGTAATATCGTTTAAGGTAGATCCCATTTCTTGCCTCATCCAGCACATTCCCTTCATAATATTCTAACTCGTAGGCTCATTTTTCAAGGACATGTCTTACGATGTAAGGATCGTACCACATGGGATTGAATTTTCCCACCCCCAATGGTTCTTTAGCTTGGTCATAGAGAAGAACCAAGTCATCCTTAGTGTATTGTCGAGGGTAGACAGACTTATCGTATTGGACATTAACACGTCATTTATTTTCCTCGATAGCCACAGTGGCATCTTGACATTGATCATTGAGTTTCTCTTGGTGTACGAGGTGTTCTTCAAGATCGGTCATGTTAGTTAGGAGCTCGACTGCCAGCCTAAGAGAAGGGATTGCGTATTAAATAGGAAGGATTGACTCCACTCCGTGAACTAACTGAAATGATGAGAAACCAGTGGAAGTATTTATTATGGTTCGATGTGCCCTTAGTGCAAGGTAAAGCATCACATGCCAGTTAAATTTATTATGCATGATAGTCTTTTACAACATGGTCTTGAGAGATTTATTTATGACCTCTACTTGTCCATTTTCCTAGGGATATTAGGGTGACGAATGATTGTGTTTAAACCCCAATATAGATGTTAAATCTGTCATCATTTCATTCTGGAAGTGACTATCATGATCAGTGACAATATCCTTCAAGATTATGAATCGAGCTATAATATGATTGAATATGAAAAATATTGCAGTCTCACCATCGTATTTAATGATAGGTGTTAGCGATAAAAAATGCACTGGCGTTTTTGAAAGAATGATGCCTAATATTGTAGGGATTATTTGACTAGCTTCCCAGGATCCAAATGCATATTTGAAAGAACCATTGGAAATATTAGGATTTGTAGATGTCGATCGACTATTCAAGCATGCAAAATGGACTCTCCATGACTGACAAATTCGATTTTAAAAAAAATCTGTGCTTTCACCAGCTAACCCATCTTGAATTTTGCTAGTTAGTTGGTGAAAGCTCCGCCTTTCACCAGCTAAGGAGTGGATTTTCAGGTAAATTAGCTGGTGAAAGCCTATCACGGCCAGAAAAACCGAATTGTTTCCCAGATCGGGATTTTTTGAGTTTGATTGGTATGAAATTTTCTTCAATAAGCTGGTTATGAATTATCAAATCAAAATCTGAAGGCCATTCTTGGAGATGAAAGTCAAAAGGGAATTTTTTGACTAGATTTGATCGTTTTCAAGGGAAAAATGATAGGAATCAAATGACACATCATCCAACTCAATTTCTATCTTTAGGATAACAAGCCAAAGAGCCTTGGAAGGATGATCTCCACATCATCAACTGTTCAACACATTTTGAAGACTAGAATACAGGGATTTTCCTTATTCTAAGGACCTTTTCCTACTACTCTGTATATACAGTTTCTGTTTACTATTTTTAGAAAGATAGATCCACAATTTTAGGATCTAATCATTACATTGTAAAGCTATAAATATACTAAAAGAAGACAAAGGCAGTGGGGTTCAAACTGGGATACATTTTTGTGCTACTGTATAGACTCTTATGATATAATAAAATTGCAGTCTCCTTTCGTTTTCAATATCAGAAATATCCATGTTTCCTTTTCTGTACTTCATTTCAGTTTATTTTAGCTTATAAAGACTGTTATCTCTTTATTGAGATCATAGATTTGAAGTGAAGGATTTTCTTTCTATCTTGTGTTAAGCCCTACACTCAGCTGTATTTCGAAAATCAAGACTAGTATTCTTCATCCTCTCCTTTGAAATTATTTGATCTGATTATTGTTTCCTGAAAGCACTGTTTCTTTAGATGTATGATGAGTTGTCTATTACATTAATCATTAAAGACCCCATTGTTCCAAGCATGTATACACATTATTTTTAAGTTACCAAGCATCCTTAGCCTACAACCCTAAGGAGTTTCTTGGAGTGATAACAGTAGGCATGGCCTCATCTCATTTAGTAAAATAATCCACAACCACAATAATGTGATGATGCCCCCAAGCCGAGGCTGGGTTGCATTCCATGAAATCCACCCCCCACTTACTGAAGGGACCGACAGTAATGATTGGGTGCATAAGGGTAGGGTGTGAGCTCATATTACAAGCGAACACCTGGCAAGGGTGACAGTTCATAACTGTTTCAATGCAATATCTAAAAATTTATGGCCAAAAATAACCATCTCGCATTATCTTTTGGGTTTTCGTAAGCCCAGATAAGTGGCCACCATGTGCCCCACTGTGGAATTCATTGAGAATGGATTCATCCTCCTTGTGATTCAAACAACGATGAAAAACAACATCCACCCCTCGACGATATAATGTGTCCTCGATAATGAGGTAGTTTTTAGCCTTATGGAATATACATCATCGATCGTCTCTTGAAATGTGTTGGGGAAGCTTCAAAGTTTGAAGGTATATTAGAATATATATGTACCAAAGGTACAAAGATAAGATAAGGAATATGTGCTTATCTACCAATGAATCATCATGAAAAATATCCACATCCTGCATAGGGAAGTCTGACATCAGTTCCACAAGAACTAGTGACTTCTTGGATTTCACAGAGGTAAAATCAAGATCAAATTCATGTAGAATCACAATCCATTAATTGTATTTTCCCCCCTATGATACGCCTTGTAAGGACGTATTGAAATGGATTGATATCAACAATCATGATAGTCTTTCAGAGTAAGATATAGTGACATAATATATGAACCACATGCACAGATTCTAAGGGTAGCTTCTCTACGTGAGAATACTTAAGTTCATGACCAATTATATTTTGGATAAGGTAATAGATAATGTGTTCATGGATCTCATCATCTTCCTGAACAAGAACCATACTGATTTCCCCTTCAAATGCGAAAATATAAAGCAGGAAATCTCCATTGTAGTCTGGGGGCTTCAGCAGAGGTGTCGATACTAGGGATTTATTAAGAGAATCAAAGGACTCCTGGGCTCGATCATTTTGTATGAACAAAGTGTCTTTTTTCAAGAGATGCATGAAACCCTTAGTTATATTGGCATAGTTAGCTACAAAACGATGCAGGAATTTAGCCTTCCACTGTAAACCCTGAAGTTGTCGAATATTGCGCAGGGGAGGAAATCGAAGTATCGCCTCAACCTTCATAGGATCCACCATGATCCCATGCTCATAAACTATGAATCCCAAAAGGAATCCAAACCTAACGCAAAATATGCATTTTTGAGGGTTCAACCAAATGTGATAATAGTGGCATATTCCTAATACTAGTCGAAGGTGAGTTGAATGATCAATCCTCTTTCAAGAGTGAGTAGCGAGATCATTGAGATAGGCTTCGACAATATGCTTAATATTGTGAAATGAAAATATCATGGCATGCTGAAAGGTTTCTATGGATTTTTTAAGACCGAAAGGCATTTTCTGATATGCAAAGTTACCCCAAGGACAAATAAACATTGACTTGTGTTGATCCTCGGGTTTAATTTGAATTTGAGTATAACTTGAAAATTTGTCCATTAAATAAAATACTTTGCTTCCAGCACACTCATCAATAATATAATCAATAAAGGGAGTGGGGAAGTTATCTTTAGGACGGGATTTATTCAGGTCCCTAAAATCCATACATATGCGGACGGTTCCTTGCTTCTTATCTATGAGAGTGGGGTTGGATACCCATTCAGTCAAGGGAACTAGGTAGATGAAGAAAGCATTGAGCAGCTTCTCCACCTATACCTTAATAGCATAGTCCTTCCTAGGATTTATAGCTCTAAGTCATTTCCGAACATGTTTAGCATTCAAATAAGTTTTAATCTCATTTTCGACAGTATCGGGGTCGATCCCTGGCATCTCTTCATATGACCAAGCAAATACATCTCGGAATTCCTTGAAGAGATTGGTGTAGATCTAAATTTCTTGAGGAAAACAATCTGCATTGATATATACATTTTTAATCTTTCAAGGGGTTCGATATATGTTGATCATGATGGTAGGATAAATGTTCCCCATGTTTCCTTCAGCATATATACCATGTGTATCTAACGAAACCACGGCATGACCAACCATCTGACTCAAGGTGGACCAAAATTCATCTTGTTCAATCCATTCAATATCTGGGAGAAAATAAGATCTATGATGAAGGTTTTCCCAAGGCCTATCTGGACCAAAAATGGCCTCTAAGATGGCTTCATCCGAGGGAAAAGTATCATTGAGGAAGTCATGTGAACTGGATGAGTGTGCAGCCCATATGGGTTGTAATATGGGATCCACCTCTTCCATCCACGAGAGGGAGGATCTGAGTCTACAGTAGCTTCTAGTATAGCTTGATACTCAATTTCTACTGCAGATAGTGGCATTTCCATCCTGATGTGTGGATTACCTTCATATGACATAGTTAGAGAAGGTAAGGTCCATGAGTCATTAATATATTAGGTACGTAAAGGAATGGACCTTAATGACGATGAAGACTCACTGGAGATGGCATTAATGTACAAGATTAGTGTTGAGAAATTAAAATTTCCCATCAAGGCAGAATACATACCGACACCAACATTGTCAGTTTCCTACTGAGAATTATCAATAATGGGGACCAAAGGTCCCACTGATGTAGAAGGACTAGGATGCGTAAAGGACAATTTTTCGATTGGCATTATCTTCCCTTCATGAGGAAAGCATAAAACACAGAAAATTGACGACACAATGGTTGTCATAACGTAAGTCCAATTAGACCCCATTAAAATATTGTAGTCGAGAAGTGCATCAACCACCTCAACCTCGACCTCCACATTCTTTCCACCTAAATAGACCGGGAAAGCAAGAAGGATACCATGGATTCTGAAAGAACCTCCATCAAAAGTAGTTAACATGGTCATGGATTGGGACAACAACAGAGATCTAATGGATTTCTAGAAAGATAAATACATTATAGACTTCGAAGGGACTTCATCAATACACTTGATGGTGACATTCATACCCTCCACATGGATTTTAAAGGACACATGGTAAGGAAAGTGAGGCTTTACATATGCAACATCAAACTTAAAAACCTTTGAACCACTTGGTTCTAGAGCTCCTAAAGAAGATATCAAGACATTCCTCTATGTGGGACATGTCTAGAGCACCTCCAAAGTTGACATCATGGACGACGTTTGGCCCAAATACTTGACAATCGAGTAATTTTTTGAGGCTCTAGCATTAGGATCGTGGGCAGAGTGCTTAAGGAATCCTTTCAGAATATGAGGCATAGGTTCTGGCTTATCAATCTGAAAAGGTGTTTCTGGAGGAGGAGGCTCTAGACCTACAACAAGTTGTGAAGAACTGTAATCACAAGTTCGAGTGGCTACACTAACCTCATATTTAACCATATTGACACATAGATGACCACCATCATGTTCTGAGGGGTTTTGACTTCCAATCGACACATTTTCAGTGTTGGAGGCTCCCAAGGTCATATATTGGTTATATGGAAATGTTTTAGTAAGCACAATAGGATGCAACGCTATGAGCCTCGAGGATTCCTCCATTTTGGGGCACAAGTGGGTAAGGTGATCATATTTACAAAGTTTACAAGGAAACTTCACCTTCCTCTTTTCTTTCTTGCCCTCATTGGAATTATTATTAGGTTTATCATTATTATTTTCATCCTTGTATTTATTATTTTTATTATTCTTCCCACCCTTACAATTATTACCACGACATTTCTCCTTATTCCCTCTGAGTTGTTGGTCACCGTTTGGGTTCGTCGATTGTACAAAATGCACATCTGCCAATTGGGTGGGTGAGGACAAAGTCGTAGCTTGTCTTGTTTAAATGGGTTAAGAGATAAATATTTCAGCTAGTTCATCACCTGGTCTACAGTTTTGGCACTTGTGGAGCCTATGATGTAATCGACACGAGGCCCGAGATTTTTGTAGAGCATCTGAGACTGAGCATCTGAGAGGGTTAATAGTAATTCGACTATGGTGCATCTGGGATAATTTTGTAGAGCATCTGAGACTGAGCATATATAAGGTCCAATTGTTGGTCTTTGAAGATGGCCTCTTCCTCAGATGTCACTCCAGATGTAGAAACATCCTTAGAAATATAAGGAAATAAGGACTTGAGGAACCATTCCAACAGAAAATTTGGAGGATTGTAAGATTTAATCAACCTCTTTTGTCTATTCCACTCTTGAATATGATTGGATATGTGGCTGGCCTTATCTTGACGAAAAGCCGATAAAATTTATATGTCGACATCGTAACGAATCGATAGTTGGAAGTGGTTGAAAAATACCAAGACCAGCTCATTGAAATTTCCATAAGTTCCCCCAGGTAGCTTGATGTACCACTTTGTGGCAACCCCTGTAAGGGTGCATTGAAAGAGTCTCAAATGAAAATAATTGTCATTAAGGAAGTTATATGAGAACCATAAGTGAAAGGTAGTCACATGATCACCTGGGTCCTCACTAGTCTTTCCCTAAAAATTTGGAATATCATAGGGAAGCTTGGTAGGGACGAGGGGCCATGAAAGATCATGATGCACTGGGTTATTCATCAATTTTGACAAGTCTCAAAAATTTAATGTGGCCAGAAATGGGAGTCATGGTTGCGGCATCTGCGACCAAGATCCTGGGAAAGATTGGTTTTGAGATATTGTGGGCCAACCAGGGTTCTGGTATACACCATGGCCATGTCTGGTAGGATATTATCCTCCTCCCAATTGATTCATAAATGGTTTTAAGGGAACCATTCCCGAGGAATCCTCTTACAGGGAGAAAGTGACACGATAAGGATTACTCATGTGAGGATATATGTTTCCCCCTAACGAAGGAACTTCATGTAGGGGGTTTCCCATACCATAAAATTAACTCCCCCATGATGAAACACCATAGGTTAGAGGATGGTTCTCCATAAGAAAATAATTTTTAGGAATCATCGTTGTGGAAGAGGGAATGACGGATGGAATATAAGAAGTAAATTGACCGCTCATTTGAGCACTCCACCCTGGAACATTGTATCTAGGATTGGGCCCAAAGGAAGGAGGATTCCAACCTCCTACCATGGGAGTTGGTTGAGGGATATGACCCCCACCAAATCAGAAAGGAGTATAAGGAGGTGTTGTGCCCCAAAACCTAAAACTAATATTCACATGAGATGTCGAAACAAAGGATGACAAGTGCGAAGTCATGTCTAGAATACCAAAAGAGAAAGGATTATATGCCCAAGGCAATGACTGAGTAATATGATTAGGTGTACCGCTAGGAAATACAAGAGGATTTGTGCCCATGGACTAAGAAGAGACCATAGTTTGGGTAGTATTTAGTGAAGGATTCTCTAGAATCCAAACCATCGATAATGCAGGAGTCGAGGGGACTCCACTAACTATAGTGGAGGCTAGAGTCGAAGGGATTTCAGATACATTCATTTATGAACCAGTACTCATGGTAGGATGATCGTGAGTCTAGGAGGTGGAGATATATGTACCACATTTATTAATTATATGATTTTTAGAAGGCGTCTTCGACATAGGACCGAATCATGGTGGTAGATTCAAAATATGAAGAGACCAGCAGGGAGGTTGGTCTTTTTCCATGATGAATTAGGATTCATGACGCAATACAAAATCCTAAGTCCAATTAATAAATAAATAACACACTCCTAAATAAATCTAAAGGCCAACACAAATAGGATATGATGGTTGAAGGGACCTCCCGAACTAAAGAAGGTATGCCTCTCCCAAGAGGGGATGAGACTCCTGAACAATAGAGTGGAGGTAATAGAACCAGTTATAAGGACCCTTGTAGGCTTCATAGAACAATCGATTAGATTCCTCCGGAGAGAAAATCATCTATAAAGTTTGTGTGTTGACCGATCCCTATCTTACTCAGGGTACCTGCAGAATAACCCCTGCAAGTAACCTATGTGGATACCTAATTCAAGAAACTAAAGTCACCACAGTATAACCAATGCTCAGGCGAAAAGTTGTAGGTCAAGTCCACCATATGGGAAGGGTAGCAAATCCTAAAATCTCGAAAGCACTACCTCTCAAGGAGGTAAAGGTATTAGTGAAACCCCCAAATATGAATAGAACCCCAGAAATATCTCTGACATTGGGAAGGTATTAGAGGGATATCTCTGCAACCAACTTCGCGTGACCTCATGCTTAACTCTGGTGTGAGTGGAGCCTCCCGAGGACACTAATTACATAATGGGTTTCACCACTTCCTGTTCAGACACATACATTGAGTTTTATATCCTTGGAGAATTTTACTCACAAAATTGTATTCCAAGGCCCTAAGTCCTACACTTGTTTGTGTACCCTGAAAAATAAAATTGTTTCTAATCAATTTTAATTATTCAACGTTAATTTTAATGGCTTCTTCTTACTCAAGAGGTCTGATAGTGAATCTGATGGTATAATGACTCAACATATATATATATATATAAACACTGCTAAGTACAAGTCTTGATTTTCAAAGAGATGGTATGCTTCTAAATGTTGCAATGAAGTGCAATCTTTCCTAACATGCCAAAACTAATGTAATGTAAACAAAAGTGAAAATGCTCTGAATAAAATGAAATATACATACATATATATATATATATATATATATATATATATATATATTGTATCTTCAATATAATGAAATGAAAATTCAAGGCCTAAATAAACAACTTCTCAGGCAGACCATGTAGCAAGCACAAAGACACAAGCCAAGTAGGACACTAAGAAGTGACTAACCAGACCAGAGTGCAAGGACAACAAATGAGAAAAAATGAAAAGAAATGAGTTCTCCCAATATATTCACTGATAACGCAACTTCCTATCACTCTGTAGGAACTCAACAGTTAGGACAGGGACCCAAGAAGTCTCAGTAACCAGCAAAACTCACCCATCAAACACTAAACTTAGCCAAAAAGACTCAGAAGATAGTGTACGCGATTGTTCAGGGAACAGAGGTGTATGTACACGCCCTAAAGACATACATCTCGCATATGTACATGATTTTTAAGGGAAAACCCACATATGTCAAAGAAGACAGTGCATGGGCAATGGTTAGGCCATGAAACTCAGATACATAGAAAAATAAAGGTTTTCAAGAAACAAGTGACACGGAAACTTAGGAAAACAGAGAGAAATAAAGGATAAAAATCACCCAATACCCCAAAATGGATATCTCCCTAGCCGAGTCGCCAATTCTATTATAAGGAAAATCTCTATGGAAAGGGGTAAAACTCAACAGATGGAATGACACCTAGAAATAAACTCTAAATTCAAGTATGCTAGATAAATTGAAATGCTAATAAGAGAAGGATAAAAGAATACCTCGTTTGGATGTCTGAAGAATACCACAGCTAAGCTCATGACTGAAAACTTGATACCTGTAACTTGTCCTCAACAATCAAGATATACAAGCATATAGAAAGTATATAGAATGTTAGCATATTAAATAGCGTAATCCATTAACATGTATAAAAAATATGCCCATGGAAAGTAATACAAATATTTGTGACATGTAATTGGATGAGAAAAGAGTATTTCTATTAATGTAATCAATAGAAGTACGTAGGTGATAAACTTCTGCAATGGCACATATCAGAACCGAGAAACTAATTTTGTTCAGTTGGGCATTCACAACTTCAATCCTCCATAAAGGCAAGCTCACAAGTAGTAGTATAAATTGAGTTTCTCAATCTCAAGATAGGAAGAGCTTGGGGGGTTGAACACAAGAAGTTCAGAATTTCAAGGACACAGGGATGCAAACTCAACATGAAGTGAAATTTCTCCAGAGTGTCTTTGCTCTCTATGATGAATGTCTTCAAGGCTTGTATATGGCTCAATTTATAGCCTCCAATTGGAATTGAAGGGTTGAGTCAAAGTGTTTCCAGTATATGGAAGGTCAAGGATCATGGATCTCATGACATGGCATGGAAACCCAACATATTTTTAATTTTTGAGCACAAAACCCAATGTACACTGGCTATAATGGAGAAACCTGTGTATACACAAGTTGTCTAATTGTGGTCTGCGTATATGTGAAAAAATTTGAATTTTTTAATCTGGAATTAGCAAAAAAGGGGAACTTGAGTCTACAAATGGAAATGGAAGGCCATCAAAGAAAGACACATGGAGTGTAGAAAAAATTGCTATAACAACAGCCCACAAGGAAATGACATCTTGAAAAATCACTATCATGGCTAAAAAGGTAAATGATGAAGATTTGAAATTGGGATCTTAGAAGTTGCATTGACATATTTCATGAAGGTACTTACAACTCCCAAGAATTTTGAATATATTCAATATGAGATAAGTGTAAAGTTCTCAGCCATGATAAAAATAATATTTCTCAAGAATGTAACCTTAATGAGTGACCTAAAATCAACAAACTTAAATGATGAAAAGATATTGTTGAAGAAAATATTAAGTCTGAAAATTCATTGAATGGGTAGTGGTGAGATTGAGTATTTGGTCATTCAGTGTATTGGGGAATAAAAATATTGGTTCCCAAGTAATTTTCTGAAAACTATATCAGGAAAATATTTAAATAACCATGTTGTTTAGAATTATCAAAACATGCATCTAGATAGTGTGAATGAATGTCTCTTGTTGTTGTGTATGAGAGAAAACTTGGGTGAGTAAAGCTACAAGATAATAGATGAAAATCCTCCTTGAAAACTAGTTGAACAAATAATAAGACATGTTCATCTAGTGCCCATAAATTAAAACTAAAAGTGCTAACAGAAAATAACTCAAACAAAATAAAAATCAGCTAAGCTCTTTATGAAAAAAAATCATGTTGGCTGAAAGTGATAGAAGAAAAGAGTGAATGTGTAAAAAATATATATTTTGATAACTCCAAACCCAAGGAAAAATAATCATCTAAGGGGATTACAATAATTTGGAGTGGTTTGAATTTCAAATGGATAGAATTTTAATACTCGGAATTTAAATTCAATGTGTATGGGACAACAAGATTAACACTCATAAGAAATTCCATCAAGAAAAATATTCCAATTAGAATCATATTCCTATGAGGGTTGAGTACATTTGAGTGCTTATTTTCATCCCAAGATGAATTAAAATGTATCTTTATTTTAAATTATTTCACTTGTAACATGAAAACATGTTTCTAAAGGATTTGACAGGATGATCATGTATAAAATTAGTGATTCGAAAATTACCCAACTCATAGAAATTTTTTGAGGATGAGATAAAGTAAATTTTCCCCATATCAAAATTAAATTGAACAATCCAATCAAGGGAAAATTAATATGAAAGCCTTTTATTTCTCTCCACCTCTGTTGAGAATTTATTTATTAATCAGCCAATAGTAATGAAAAGAGAAGGCAAACATAAAACTAATAAAAATAAAATCTAAACTATGCAAAGGAAAGACATTAGTCTATTCTACCATGCTCCTACTCTACGCTACAATAGCTGAAAAATGAAGTATGTAAATTCATAATTCCAATGTATCCATCCAAGTAATCCCAAAACTGCAAACATATGTTCAAGAGAAAATATCAGTGACGACACTTGGAATAAAAACATATTAAAAGTAGGAAAGATCGAAACATCAAAAACTGTATTCATCATACTAAAAATGTCATAGTGACAATCATATTTCATGGGAAATATATCCAACTAAGATCTTTCCAACCATGCTTCAATTCTATCATAAAATATACCATTACTACCACAGAATTTATAGAAGGATTCCAATGGAAAGTGGCATACCATATGAGAATCATGCATAGAATTCATGTGAAGTGTGCTCGGTGAGAAATATTCATGCCAATAAAGTTGTTTATCCATGAATATAAACCAAAAGAATGAGGGTCTGACATAACCATCGGTGTAAACCAAAGTGCCTCATTATCTTGGCAAGCCTGCCTAGACTCACACTTCAAGTAAATATCAACTTGGCATAGACTAATGAGTTCAAATGATATACATGGGATAGGACCAAACATGGTATGAGAGATATCTTCAAAACAATGGTGAGATCCACTACTATCAAAAATATCAAGTGAAGGAATACTTGAACAATATAATTCTCTATTTATGAAAAATGAAGAAGAAAGAGAAGAAGACATCCTTTTATACACACTTTTTATAGCACTTTCGTCATCCCATGAAAAAGGATGATAAGGCATAGTATTAATAAGTTCATGGGAAGAGGCTTTGTCCTCTCTATCTTGCATATTCCTATCACCACCCTCAAGTACTTCAAAAAGGGTTGACCCCATTGAATTTATTTGAAAAGAACAATGGGTGGCTTCCTGCAAAGTTAAAACATTAAAAAGATCAAGATATAAATAGAAATAAGTGGAAGAATTAAAATAATTAAAAGCATCTCTAGAACAAGAAAAAATTTCAGAAAGTGACTCCCTGAATGGTAGTTCCTCCTGTTTAAAAATGTTGTTGGATGATTGTGAATCGGTGGGATGCATACTAGGAATGGTTTTCCACCCAAAATGTTCTTCATCAAGATGGTTTTCCTCATCCAATAAAAAGCTATATTGTTGTGATAAAAGAGGTATGTATTGTATGTTGATTTATTTTCCTGAGGTGAAAATATCAGTGTGGTTGTCTTGCTCCTACACAACATGAGGATATGAAATATCTTCTAAATCATATTCATAGTTGAAAGAGGGGAGAAAATGAAAAGAATTATCAGAACAAGAAGTCTTAATAAATTATCCATCAACAGTAGGAAAAAATTATTTCTCTATGTCATTTATATCGGGAGAATTTGTAACAACAGAACAATTCGAATCAAGTAAAATTAATTTCAAATTGTCCATGGGTGAGGTAGAATTCATTTCATGAGTGTCCATATTTTCTTCATTGACAAAGTGATAAACATTTAAAGTTCACTCCATATCTTTCTCTTCCATTCATTTTGATGAAAAATATGAGAAAGTATAATGAGAACCTGACATAACCATCGGTGTGACTCGAAGTGTCCCATTATCAACAGGAAAATCCTCCTCATGGGAAGCTACAGAAAAAATTGAACTTGAATTTACACAAGAGGCCTCTTTTTCGTCACAAGGAAAAAAAGGAGGATTGTAGTGATGGGAGGATACATATGTTTCTTCCAAAAAATAATTCTTTATCTCATCTATATCCCCCATAGTAAAGAAAGATCCAGACATATGGAGTTCAACTAAAGGATTAGTATTTGCAATATTTTTATTTAAATCCAAATCATCATGTAAAGGAACATTAAAACATGATTTAGATTCTTCGTCTACTGACTCATATGTTTCATTAGTAAGAGAAAATAGGAAGGGAATCAAATCATGGTTAGAGGGCCTATCATCCAAAGGAAACCTATAGAAAAAATGAGCAAATATAATAACAAAATATTCAAGGGATTCATCTTCGTTCTTCTTAAGCTCTAAAATTCCTTCACACAAATTATCATAATCATAATTCTCAAAAGCATGCAAAAATCCACACATAAGTCATTCCCATGTGTGAATAGAGGTGGTCGACAAAGTCCTATACCAACTCTTAACATGGCCTGCAAAAGTGAGAGTGAACAACCTATAAATGGTATTTCTATTAGTAATATTGTGAGAACCACAAAATTTCCATAATTTTAAAGCATCTTCAGATGCAAAAATTTCACTTTCGCATCAAATTTAAGTTGTGACAAGAAATGTAAAATCTTTCTAGGAGGTTTGGGAGGTATAGTACCAGCAAAACACCTCCATAAAGGGATATGGGATGGGGACATTAGTAAATTAAAACAAAAATTAACAAGAATGACTCCATAGGCTCAACTTGTCATCTATCTCTCCTTTTAGCACCATTTCTATTGACGGATTTGAATGGCATGTCAATTAAATGAGGGAAAACGCCTGATGGCAGGTCCCAATTAGACCTACTCTCATTTGGTGTAGCATTTCCTGTGAGTATATGGGTCTCATTGTCACTTAGAATTAAAATAATAAAAAGGGGAAAGACAACAAACTATCCCCCAAAGAGTTCTAAATAATCCTAAGGCTAAATTAACAAAAAAAAACTAATATAACTCTAACTAATTCTAATCTTTCCCGAGAGAAAAACTAGAAGAATGAGTATAGTCAAAGGTAATATATAGACAGAAAAAATAGTTCATGACATCCCAGGCATGTTAGCACAATAATATTGCAGAAATCATCTCAATAGTTGAAAAGGAAATCTGAAACATCATCCATGTACTCATAAGAAATCACAATAGAATAAGGATTTTAGATACTAAGCACAGAAATTGTTCACATGATCAATACCCAAAAAACTTAAACAACAAATAAAAGTGTAGAATAGTCCCACAAGAATTTTCAAATAGTTATGACTTCAAAATGCCTCTTTCTCTTTATTACTCATAGATAATAGTATCATCTTTTGTTACAAAGGGAAAAAGTTTGTCTCTCTGCTATAAGTTCTTTTTTATAAGACAAGAGAGAGACTCTTCAATTTTGATGATTGTTCGTTTCATTTTCCTTCTATTTCTTTTCTCACATTTTGAAAATGGACATGTGAGAATTACAAAGAGAAGATGAACAGAATTAAGAATGATTATTTTCACCCTAAGGTATTTTACAAATGATATCCGTTAAAAAACAATCATTGACTTGATCCATTGGTGTTATCTTTGGTTTCCCAAAATATATTAGGGGTTTCTAGCTTTGGCCTACTAAATAATATCATGTCTTCTTCTTATCCTCTATCTCATGTTTCCATTGAGCTATTTCTGGCCCGATTTTGTTTCTCATAGCTTCAGATATAACAATTTGAAGTATGCATAGTTGGTTCTTCGATTAGATTCGAGTTCCTTTTGTGTTTTTCATTTTTGTACCTTTTCTACTCTCAATCTACTATCACTTACTATGCTAGCCTATTTTTCTCTCCTCTATATTTCCATTGAGCCCTCATGGGCCTAATTTCATCACCCGTACCTCCAGATATGATTGCTTGAATTTAGTATGGCCAATTGCCCCCCCCAAATTCGTGTTATATTGTTTTTCGCACTTTATGATTTATTTTTTCAGTTGCTAATCCTGGAAACCTATACCATTGTGTTCCTATATCTAATACCTTTCCAAAAAGGTATCACAGGCCTCATTCTAACACCTATAGAAAATGTTATGGTTGTTTAAAAATCATCACTCAGTAGCCATTGATCAAGCTTGTGGGTTAATCTCGACCATTGATTCTTGAGCCTGCAAAAGAAAAACTCCACCTACATAAGAGATCCACAATTAGAGTGAAAAATCTACAAGCTAGGGTTTAACAGTCACTGTCTCAACAAAGTATAGAATGGTTACCAAAGGGGGTGGGAATGGCACCCCATCATACAAGTAGGTAGTGGTGGATAGGGGGAAAGGCCCACGAGGCATTGGTTTCAAAGAATCGTTGACGAGCACCTCGAGATCAGGATTGAAAAAGAACCATGAGAGCAACTAGGAAAAAAGGGATCGTGTGGGGGAGGAAACAAGAGAAACCCAGAAGGTTGTGCAGTAACCAGGGAACCCCAGTGGGGCAGATGGGTGCAACCCATGCAAACCTAAAACGAAAATGATACCCAAGGTTATACTGGAATACCCACAACTGCAACGCTATCGGGACCAGATGAAGACTCATGCACTAATATGCAAGTTCATGGGGTTGTGGCCCACAGAAAGAATGCTACGCAAATGGATAAAATATCAATGGAAGCCAAGTGGAGAAGTGGAACTCCACCTGGGTTCAAAAGGATTCTTCACAGTAGTCTTCATGAACCTTGAGGATAGGGATAAAGTCTTTGAGGGGGTGCCATATTTCCATGCCTCAGCAGGGTTGTACATGCGGTCGTGGAAGGAAAATTTCTCCCCAAAGAAAGAAACCTTTAAAAATGTCCCATTCTGGCTGAGGTTTTACTCCCTACCACTAGAATACTAGTTGTCGTCCACCTTTGAAGCAATCAGGAACAAACTTGGAAAATATGTTAAGACATCGGAAGCAACCCTAAAATGAATATATACATCCTATGCAAGGATATGGATAGAGATGGATGTGTTGGGGGCACTCCCGGAATCCATAAGCCTGGAATTCAGGGATGAGGAATGGATACAAAGCATTGATTACGAACAGATCCCATTTAGATCCAGATGATGCCATGAACATGGACACTTAATCAGATAATTTCTGCTCAATAAAAAACAAGAAATGGAAAACACCAAAGCACAGCAGGATGAGGATGGGTTTGTAAAACCGAACCACAGAAACAGAGAAAACAAGAAACCAAGAAAAGCCCCAACAGAGAGCAACCTGGAAGCCAGGACTAGACCAGAAGGACGGGACAAGGATAACCAAGGGGAAGAAGGAGGAAAGGAAAAGAAAAAAGATAGAGTAGCTATGGAACAATCAACTCAGGAGAACACGGATATTATAGGCAATAAGAGAGAACATGGAGGTAGCACAAGCCTTATGGAAGGAGGAATTGAAGACGCCAATACCCCAATGCAGGAGGCAGACGAAGATTCGGAGATGACACCAAGCTAGGTAGGCACGAATGATCTGGATCTCAAATACATTATGGAAATGGAAGGCATAGATATCCCAAACATCCTGGAGCAATGGAAAAAGCAGGGAGTAGATAATGTGCCAGTGAAGCAACTCGATCATATCCAATACTTTTTCCTTATAAGGGAGGAAGAAAAATATATAGGGATCAAGCATACGCATGGTGAGATAGTACACCTAGGAATCAAAGTATGCGAGGGAAACCCACAACATTCACCCAAGAAAACGAGGTGGAAGAAAGGTAGGAAATCAAACAGTGTAGCCCTACAAGAACTAGGAGCCCTGCTGATAAATTCTAGTAAGATCAGAAAACTCTTTCCCAACTCCCCCCACATGTTTAAATGAAGATTATCACATGGAATACAAGAGGCCTAAACATCCCACAAAATAAAATAATACTTAAAAATAGACTGAGGAAGGATTAACCTGACCTATGTTTCATTCAAGAGACAAAATGAACTATAGACAGAATGGAAGGAATCAGTAAAAAACAATGGAGCAAGTATCAGATGTTGGTTTTCGAAGGCCAACAGACAGCAGGCGGTATACTCACCTTATGGAACCCACAATCACTGAACCTACTAGTAACTAAAGCTATGAGACACACACTCTTGGTTAACATGCAAATTATAGGTAACACTGAGGCAATTCTATGCACCAATGTGTATGGTCCCCATAGGTTGGAGGACAAAAGGATAATGTTCGTAGACCTATAAAGTATAAAGGGCAGATCCTGCAACCTCCATTGGATCTTGGCAGGGGATTTCAACATAATCATGACACTTGCGGAGAAAAAAGGAGGCACCAAAAGACTGGACAAATATGCGGAGGAATTCTCAGCTTTCATTGATGCAATGGAGATGGTAGACATCTGAACCAACAATGGTCATTTCACCTGGAATAACAAATGAAGTAATCACTACCAAGTAGCTACAAAGCTATATAGATTCATGGTGTTGAAATCCATCATTTTGCGGGGACTAGCTTTAGATTGCAGCATCCTTCAATGGGGGGTTCAGACCATTGGTCATTCCAATTGGAAGCAAACTTCAAAACCACTCCGAAGAACAGACCTTTTTGATTTGAGAAATTTTGGATCGAACATCCCACCTTCAAGGAGCACATAAACCAATGGTGGCGGGAGGAATTACCGGATCAAGGGACAAGGATGTTCAAACTTTATAAGAGACTCAAGTACATCAAACACAAACTCAAAGAGTGGAACAAGAAAATATTTGGGAACATAAACCAAGAGAAAAACAATATCGAGGATAGAATGAGGATACTCCAAGAACTCTACATTGACGAGGGTTACACAGAGGATCGGAAAAGAGAAGAGATCCAAATGACCCAGGAATGGGAAGCAAGATGCCAACAAGAAGAAAATCTCTGGCACCAAAAGTACAGAATCAGGTGGCTAAAGGAAGGGGAGTGAAATACCAAGTTCTTTCATAAAACCACCATTGCAAGAAGAACCCACAACAAAATCCTAAAAATTAGGGATCAGGATGGAATCGAAAGAGAATCCCATAAGGAAATTGAAATGCATTGGTCAATCACTTCTAGTGGATATCCCAATAACCCAACCAAGAAAAAACTAAGACCATACAAAGGATAACCCAGCACATCCCCAGGCTGATCACAGAGGAACAAAATATCAATCTAAACAAACCCATAACAAAGGAGGAAATCGACCAAGTGGTCCAGGAGATGTCCAATGGAAAGACCCCAGGCCAAGATGGCTTCACAGTGGAATTTTTCAAAGCCTGCTGGGAAGTGGTTAAATATGATTTCTATGGGGTGGTGGAAGACTCCAGATGTTTGGCCTCCATCTTGAAAGTGTTAAATGCCACAATGATCACTCTAATCCCAAAATAAAATGAAGCAAGAACCCCAAATCGCTACAGTTTGATAGCTTTATGCAATGTTGTTTACAAGATAATCTCCAAAGTAATAGCCAATAGACTGAAACCACTCCTACCCACACTGATTTCATAGGAGCAGGTGGGTTTCGTAGAAGGAAGACAAATATTGTATAACATCATCCATGCCCATGAACTTATACACACACTAAAAATCCAAAGGAGAGGGGGGATGATAATCCAACTTGACCTGGTGAAGGCTTATGACAAGATTAGTTGGCACTATATGGCCAAAACGTTGGAAGCCTTTGGATTTAAAAAACACTAGATCAACTGGATTGTCAATCTAGTCTCGATGACAAGCTACTCTCTCTTAATTAATGGAGCCCCGGAAAAACCCTTATGGCCCTCAAGAGGCATCAGACACGGAGACCCTATATCCCCCTGCATGCTCATTCTGATGATGGAAGGGCTCAGCAAAAGCATAAAAAGTGAAACTGCAGTAGGGGAACTAAAAGGAATCAAACCCTTTCAAGATTGTCCAACCTCCATACACCAACAATTCATTGATGACACCCTTCTCCATGGCACACCCACGGTCAAGTAAGAAAAAACCTATAAAAGAATATTAGAATACTTTGGGTAAGCCTCAGGGGCAGAGATCAACCACTCCAAATCCAAGATCTATTTCTTGAACACTAATCCTACAATCCAAAGAAACCTAGCCAACATTCTGGGCTTTGAACGCAAAACTCTCCCAACAAAATACTTGGGCATCCCCCTGACGGAAAGATCTTGAAAAATAGCAATGTGGGAATGAGTGATCAACAAACTGTAGGAGAGGGTAAAAAGTTAGACTTACAAAGCTCTCAACCTAGCAGGGAGGCTTATCCTCACCAAAGCAGTCCTACAAGCAATTCTGGTGTATATGATGACAGTGTTCCCTCCTCCCAAAGGAATTCTTCAAAAGATAAGAGCCATTCAAAGATATTTCCTATGGCGAGGTGTTGAAAGTAAAAAGAAATGGGCCCTGATAGCCTAGGAGAAGGTTTTTCGACCAAAATGAAAAGGCAACCTATGGTTACAAGACCCACAGGTAACCAATGAAGCCTACAGAGCAAAACTCTGGTGGATATGGGTCAAGGACAAATTAGTACCATGGGAAAACCTCTCGAAGGCCAAGTATGCCCCGAACATCAATGATCAAAACCGAATTTGACTCATGGGTATAAGGGAGGGATCAACCATCTAGAATCTCACATGGCACAACAAGACCTGGATTCATAAACATAGCTTCTGGGAAGTCATAAATGGTCAAACGGAAATATTTTGGGAGGATGCGTGGCAACAGGAACCCAGAATGGAAAATCCAGAGAGGGAGGAGCTCCAATAGGAAATGATTGTGCAAGGAAAAACAACAATCCATCACTACTAGAAGCCAAGAAATGATAGCGACAAATGGAGGACCTGGGACAAACTCAATCCACAAAATAGAGACTGTATCGCAACTCTAGCAAAAGAGGTGGAAGAGGAATTGGGGAAAAGGAAAATTGCAATCTTAGAGGACGAGGACCAATTAAGGTGGGGAAGGGAAAATGGTGGGGAATTCAATTTAAAATTAGCACGTTTTTACATCACGGACCGGGTTCAAGAGGACCCGGCGCAATAGTGGGGAAAGATCTGGAGTATCCCACAATGGACAAAAATCAAAATGTTCAACTGGTTAGTTCTCCACAACTGAATTCTAACCTAGGAAAACCTCAGGAAAAGGGGTTACATAGGTCCTTCTCATTTCCACCTCTGTAAATCTAAGGAGGAAACAACCAATCACCTCCTTGATGAGTGCAATTACATAGCAGAGCTATGGGATTGGGCAGCAGGCATCTACCGCCAGTCCAATAGAGTTCAGGGCAACATCAGCGCAACCATCAACAATTGGAATGAGAGCTACAGTGAAAATGAAAAGTTGAACCTCTGTTGGAACCTAATGTTGGGGATGATCATCTGGGCAATATGGAAGGAAAGGAATTGGCGCATTTTCAGGAATGAAAGCCTACCGGAGGAAAATCTCAAGGATGCAATTATCTCACAAATATGAGAAGCAGTATAGAGCCGTAACTACAAGAAGGAAACATCGCAACTCACAGATCAGGACTCCCGCATCCTGAATTTATTTCACCTAAAAGACAGGCGCAACAGCGCAATGGTAGGGTGGGATCTGCAACTCCAACTAGGAGAATGCAACTAGACCCCCCCTCCGTTAGGGTTCCTCAAATTAAATTTTGACAGGGCGGCAAAAGGAAACCCAGGAGTGGTAGGGATGGGAGGGGTGATCAGAGACAGTGATGGTAACATCATCTGGATGTATGTTGGGAGTATGGGGAACTCAACCAACAACGCAGTGAAATTTGGAGCCCTAGAGCTTGTCCTTGAAATACTAAGGCGCGAAAGGATGAAAAACACTATCGTGGAGGGTGACTGTTGGCCCTTGACCAAGTTTTGGGGAGATTCTTGGTCATATTGACCTATTTTGGGACTTCGACAGCCTGTCGAAGGGGGAGTGCAAGACGAAGAGGAGATCAAGGGATCTTGGCCCACTTTTTGGTCCTTTTTGGGTTTTTGAGATGATGTAACGGGAATGGGATGTCGACCCATGGGTTTACCCATGTTGAGGCCTATTTTGTATGTATAAATAGAAGTATAGGCAATGTAAGAAGTAGTCAAATAATGCATCCATGTGATGTGAATGTATGATAAGTACAAGTAGAATCTTCAAGTGCTTTGTGCATGACTGTAAGAGACTTGCAGAGTTAAGTGCAGGTCCTTGTAACAGATTATGGAAGGCTTTGTGTTGTAACGCAAGGAAGAAGGATCTAGCAATCTATGCAGATATTTTATCCTATGCAGAGTAGGGTTTTGATGGCTCTATTCTTATAACCAATTGACTGAAGATAATAAAGAAGAATAGTTGGTGGACGTAGCCCTAGGGTGGGGGTGAACCACGTAAACACTGTGTTGTCTTGCTTTGTGCTTGTCTGGACGTGTTTATATCTTCTTTTTCTAAGTGCTTAGAGATTATTAGATAGATACACTTATTCTTAGTGCTAATGATGTATAAGAGTGTTAGATATGATCTATATGAATGTGTTGAGTGCTTGATATGCTAGATCTGACCTATCTATTGATGTTAAGTGCTTAAGTACGTTATATTAGTGTGAATATTGCGAAGCCCTATTTTATTAGCGAAGTGATTATTGATTGTATATCTTTATTAAGTATTAGAATCATGAATTTGTGTCCCAGCTAAGGTTGCAGACACCTGAGTCTTGCAACCACCCCTGCCTCTACCTCGGGTGAGACTTCATCTGCTTCGCAGGTGTTGTCAAAAGGGCTGGTAGTTAGGGATTTGTTGGTGCATTGTTGTAGCGTCGAACCCTAGGTCTTCCCCTGTGCCAACAAATGGTTCTATTGCCGGGACGTGAAACTGTGATTGTTGGGAACTAAGAAAGAAGAAGCTTTGTGCAAAGACCCATCCTAAAACTAAGAAATCTATGTGTGTAGATCTGTGCCCTAGTGTGTAATATTCTACTTGACTTATAAATCTCTGTGCTAAAAGAAAGAAGCTTGATCTGAAGAAAAGAGGTTGGATCTGAAGAAAAGAAGCAAGATCTGAAATCTTTGTGCTCTAAGAAAGGAAAAGTGAGAATTTATGAGTAAAAGAGGTAAGATCTGCAAGCTCTGTGCTCTGATAAAGGTAAGAATAGTTAAAAATTTTAGATCTGGAAGCTTTGTGCTTTGTAGAAGTAAGATAAGTGGAAATTTTTGTTTCTAGAGTAGGGATCTAGGTATGTTTAATAGAGTCTATCCTAGTTTGAAAACTAAGGTATTAATAGATGAAAGAAGATTTGATATGAGTAGATCTGATAAGAATAGTGAAAGATATGTTATACCAATGCATACAAAGAATGTTTGGACTAACAAATGGATGCAAGATCCTAAAAAGAATTTATTGCAGGTTAGCTTCTATGATCCTAATGCGCAGTATAGGAGAAGTTGGGGATCATTTAAAAGAAAGAGAGGATTAAATCTCTGTTACAACTGCATAAAACTGGAACACCTTGCTAAGGCATGCCCTGGGAGAAGATTTGGTTTTCTTTGTTTCAAAGATATGGACCATGAAGTGTTGGATTTCCCTAGAATGATTGTTAATCTTGAAAGTATGAACATAAGACAGGAAAACCCTAAGGAAGATCCAGAAACTAAGGCTATAGCAGAACCCCGAAAAGAATCAGAGAAGGTATTGCTACAAATGAAAGAAACCTTGAATGATCACCAACATGTTAGATTATCGTAGATCTTTAAAGACAAGGACTGCCTTGAAGCAAGAATAGGAGACTTTGACATTGACTGTGTTCTAGACGAGGAAACACATGTGAATATCATGACAGAGAGAACTTGGGATGCTATAGGAAGGCCTATTATGATTCCTTCATTAGAAGGAATAGGATTATTTAGAGGAAAATTGGTAAACCTATGTGGAAAGATCACTTAGATATCTATGAATGCCAATGGAACTTCGACAGAAGAAGATTTTGAGATTATTCAATTTTTTGAGGACCGTGCCCCGTTTACCATGTTACTAGGGAAACCTTGGATTGAAAGAGATCAAGCCAGACAAAAAGAAGAAGAATAAGTTTTGGAGCAGAAGAGACAAGAGTTAAAATATTTCATGACTAGAAGGATCGCATTCTTGATTGAAGAATGGGAGAATAGGTCGAAGCTATTTAACACTAGAGACCCAGATGTCAAAGTTACAAGAACATTAGAAGACTCACAGAAGACTAAGGTACCTATCTCGAATAAAGAAGAGGTGTTAATCCCAAATCCTAGGAAAGAATATCAACAGCACGCAGTGACTATGTCCAAAGATGATAAGAATCAGAATGGAAAAATGACTACCGAGACGAAGCTCACTGGGAGGAAGGATAAAAAGCTAAGTAAGAAGAGAATAAGTTTGAAAAGTTACAGAAGGTTCCAGAGGGAACTTCACAGACATAAAATTTGCAGAATGGGAGCTTCATCGGGATATCAGAACAGTGACACATGGCAGTTTGCCATTGTGAGGCAATATAGCCATTGGGACCGATATATCCATTCGACTGCCACTCCGAACAGGTCGGAAAACATTAATAGCTCGACACCAGACCGTTGGACCACGCCATAATGGATAAAACAAGAGTTAATGAGGCTTCATACCCATTACAAGAGAATCGTTGTCAAGTTGCCTATTTATCCCATCGTGCCATGCACGGAGAACACTTTTTCTAACCAAGAATTTCAGCCCGCAGACCAAGTGAATTATATATAGTGATCATTTCCCTCTCTTTTTTTATTATAGTGCAGTATCTAAGTTAATTGTGAACCCAATATTATTAATCTCAAGCGTGTATGTCCGATGAGCTCACCGCAGTTGAAGAATCAGTAACAGAAGTACTCCTCGACTTGATGACTGAAAGAGTATGTCGGAGAGAGGATTGTCTACCGGACTACAAGCATCATCGATGAGAGGACTGTCGGCCTCTCTATCCATTGTTCGAGCTGGACCATCATGGCCTGCAGATGAGAAACGAACCAAGCATAGAGACGATCTTGCGAATTCTAAGTTGATTCCAAGAATTTTACCTGCCTATCTACCACCTCTGAGCGGCGCAATAAATTGAGACAGTGTGCATAGAGACTTTGAGTATGAATTGGTCACTACGTACCTCCTGAAGGGGATACACACATATCAAGAAAATATAGCATCATTGAAGTTTAGTGACTTCAACCTTAGCGACAGGAAGGTCTACAGCATGCTCGCCCCACATAAGTACCTGACCAGGAAAAAAGGAAAGAATTCAAAAATAATCCCTTAGTCATGGACCCATAACCTCGCGCATTCCACACTGCTCAATGTCATGAAGATTCCTTACTTCGGAAGACACCAAGAAGTGAATGTATGCGTCGATATGTTGATGTCATGTTACCATGGTGGATACTTGTGGTTAAACCATCGTATCACAGTGGATCCGACATTGATCAATTGGATCACAGGGCTGAGTATGCAAGGCCTTGACCCACGGGATTTCTACCCTGGAAAAACAATGGATCACTCTCTAGCACAAAGGATCAAGGACACCTACGGAGATGTCAAAAAGGGAACACGAGGATACAAGGTAGCTTCTATCCAAAGCAGCGCAGTGCACCTATCATGTCA
This sequence comes from Picea engelmannii, assembly GCA_009831015.1. Classification (NCBI taxonomy): domain Eukaryota; kingdom Viridiplantae; phylum Streptophyta; class Pinopsida; order Pinales; family Pinaceae; genus Picea; species Picea engelmannii. The sequence continues at coordinate 1,091,830 of ML779814.1, forward strand.
ATTGATCGTAGGAAAGTTAGTCCGCAAGAACCGACCCACCCAAGTCACTGGTTTTTTAGTCAACCTCACAGGGAAGTGCGCGGAGGGCCTACAAATGAATTGGGTGAAGTACCTCATGAACCAGTTGGAACTGGAATACAAGGAAGTGCAAGATCAAGGATATGAGTTCCACTTCAGTTGGCTTCTAATCCTAATTGCTTTCATCACATGGGAGATGTCGTAAGGTGTGACCTTCCCGGACATCGAGCCCTTTGAACCTCTGGTCGCGAAGTTCAGTAAACTGTGGTATTATAGTGACATGAACAAGCAATGGTAGTCAAATGTCGTATTCCACACATATTACAATAAAATGAAGTTAGCTATCCATTCTAAGCCTCGCATCACGCCAAATACTCTCCACAGGTTTTAGCCTTTAATGAAATTCAACGCAGACCGCCATTTCATTTATATTACAGTGTGCACTAATGAGCACAAGCAACAACTTCAATCTTACTATAAGCTAGTAGAGGAGGAATTAGAAGAAATCACCAAGGACTGGTTGGCGGACCTCCTCATTCTAACAGACCCTGCAAAGATATCCTATATAGACAGCCCAGAAACTGCGTTGGATGCACCCGGACCTAGTAAGATAAAGAATATCGAAGAGGTCCATGATTTAGACAATGCTTCCATGAAGAACGCTTCCATATCAGTAGAGAAAGGAGGAGATGGCGGAGAGATAGATGGCGCAGAAGTTGAACAGAAGAAAGGTGAGGTTACACCGCCTAGAGACGAGGAGGATCACTTGAAGAAAAGGAAGGTTTCCCTGTCAAAACCTTCCTCCCAGAAGAAAGTGAAAGCAACCATGACCAAAATTCAAACCATCCTCACCTCTGAAAACTTTGATTTCATCATAGTAGCCCTGAATGATGCTTCACTGGAGATAGCAGAGAAGCAAGAAGCTAAGAAGGAGGATGTGTTCAATTGAATTAAGGACAAGCTCCAAGGAGTACAACAATCACTACAATCCAGCCGCGCATTCTCCACTGCGTCTCTGTCAGCAGGAACATCAGAACTGTGAGATGAGATAGCTCAAATCCACCGCATCGTTGATATAGTCAAAGCTCACCTTTGACGAGCTTAGGAAGAAATAGTGCAAGCTACCCAGGCTTTGGCACCAGTACAGGGAGACCTTGTAGAAAAAAGCAGTACTACAGAATGGGAAAATATTTCTCTGAAAGCGAAGTGGGATGAATAAAAAGAACAATTGCAGAAAATCAAGGAACAGTTTCTTGTAGATCAACTCGAAGTAAAGGAAATGGTTCACAGAGCACTTCGCTCAGTGACAGTCGTAGAAGTAAAAACCGAACAGTGAGTTCCACAGCAGGTGGCACAACTCAAAGAAGTAATCCAGCAATGCATAGCATACTTGGAGCTCCGCTCTGTGCCCGAGACCCCTCAATATATAAGAGATCAAAGGGAAGCAACTGGCCGCAACGCAGTTGACAGACTAAAATCTCTTGCCTTGGAGTGCAAGCAACTGAGTAACTGCAACACCCAAACATATGAGAACCTCACCAAGAATCCAGAGTTACATGCATTAGATTCGTAGCTCAAGGAATAAAAGCAACACGCAGACACACTACAGGCGCAGCTGAAGGCCTTGTCGGCCATGGAAAGAATGAAGCAGTCTCAGGAGAAACGAACCACCCAGCAGTAGATCCATACGATTCAAAGCATATTGATGGAAATTAGTCAATGGCTTCAACCAGTGCAAGATAAGGAATACCAATTATTCACAAAGGTTGAAAGCCGAGGAGAAGAGCTAGAACAGGTTGTCATCACAGAAGAACAACACCTAGAAGGGCCCGTGAATGACGCAGTGATCCAAGAGTTCACCGAGCAAGAGGTCGTTGCATAGCAGCAGGTCAAAGCAGCTCGAGCTAAGTTCAAGGCCTCCGAAGAAGAACTGGTCAAATCATAGTGACTAGGGACGAGTCACAGGTGAGTGTTGGGGGCCTGTTGGCCCTTGACCAAGTTTTGGGGAGATTTTTGGTCATATTGACCTATTTTGGGACTTTGATAACCTGTCAAAGGAGGAGCACAAGATGAAGTGGATATCAAGGGATATCAACCCACTTTTGGGTCATTTTTGGGTTTTTGGGATTATGTAATGGGAATGGGATGTCGGCCCATTGGTTTACCCATGTTTAGGCCTATTTTGTATGTATAAATAGAAGGATAGGCAGTGTAAGAAGTATTCGAATAGTGCATCTATGTGATTTGAATGTATGATAAGTGCAAGTAGAATCTACAAGTGCTTTGTGCATGCTTGTAAGATACTTGCAGAGCTAAGTGCAAGTCCTTGTAATAGATTGTGGAAGGATTTGTGTTGTAATGCATGGGAGAAGGATCTAGCGAGCTACGTAGGTCTTATGTCCTATGCAGAGTAGGGTTTTGATGGCTCTGTTCATGTAACCGATTGACTGAAGATAATAAAGAAGAAGAGTTGGTGGATGTATCCCCAGGGTGGGGGTGAACCACGTAAACACTATGTTGTCTTGCTTTGTGTTTGTCTGGACGTGTTTATATGTTCTTTTTCTAAGTGCTTAGAGATGATTAGATAGATACGCTTATGCTTAGTGCTAATGATGTATAAGAATGTTAGATCTAATCTATATGAATGTATTGAGTGCTTGATCTACTAGATCTGACCTATCTATTGATGCTAAGGGCTTAAGTATGTTATATCAGTGTGAATGTTGCGAAGCCCTGTTTTATCAGCGAAGTGATTATTGATTGTATATTGAGGAACTGACGGTGCTAAGTGATTTATTAAGTATTATAATCACGGATATGTGTCCCAGCTAAGGTTGCAGACACCTGAGTCTTGCAACCACCCCTGCCTCTACCTTGAGTGAGACTTCATTTGCTTCGCAGGTGTTGCTGAAAGGGTCGGTATTTAGGGATTTGTTGGTTCATTGTTGTAGCATTGAACCCTGGGTCTTCCCCTGTGCCAACAGTGACTCCACCCTGGTCATCAATACAACAAAGAGACTCTAGAATGACACTAGAGTGGGAAAGGTTCAGAGGCACTGGTGCCTGGATCTCTCCCTACAAAAAATCCAAGAGAATCTAAAAAATCTAAACACAGTGGAGTTGCATTGGGTCCGCAGGTCAGTGAATGGCCTAGGGGACAGACTAGACAATGAGGGGGTTGGTAGGGAAGGTTCGGAATTGGACACTACCTAGATCAACCTCTCGAATGACCAACTCAGAACAGACTGCATCCACTTAGCAACAAAATACTGTGAAGGCAGGTTAAGCAAGGAAGGTCACATCGAGAAGGGCAATGCAAGGCCTGGTGATAGGCAAGCAGGACCCAGGAAGGAAATGATTGTCGAACACTTGATCACCAATGATCATACAAGATTATCATAAACAGTCGGCGGGGGTACGACAGCAATACCCTTGTGACAAAAAGAATTGCGAGGAAAGCATGAGGGAAAGTACAGATGGAAAACTGCATGCAACAAGTGATGTAAGGCATGAGGGAGTGACCTGGTTCAGAATCGATCCTCTAGGCCAAAGTATAGGTATGAAGAGAAGCACAGTAGGATCTCAAGTGAGCAGGGGCAGGGATCCGCACAAGGATAAAGGTTGAGTCATCATGATCATACAAGCCGCCACCAGGAAAAAGGATGGGAGGGATCACCACTACGGACAAGCCATGATTGGAAGGACAAGATCACAGCTGGAAAATATCAATAAGAGGAAAGACAGTAGGAATAGCCGCAAACAGAAGGAGCACGATTTCAAGGGCTACCATAGATAGAAGGGCAGGAAAAGGAAGAATCCCAGTGAAGTGAGGTACAGGCTGAGTAACCAGCAAAGGAGTTGTGACAGAACAAATGGGATGGTGAGAATGAAGTGCATGCACAGGAAGAGGAATCCCCTTGGAAAGGAAGTACTGAATATTCCACAACGGGTGTCAAGAATGGAGCAGGCAGAAAAATATGTGGAGGGCACCTTCTAGACTCTGGTAGCACCAAAATGAAAAGCGGTCATCACCCGCTAGGAAAAGGAAATCAAAGAAAAATGCAAAGGAAAATCTTGGGATGCACTGGCACAAGAAGCGGACTGGGTAACTAATCTGGGGGCCACCCAACCCAGGGAAACCCTCTACCATAATACAGTGGAGATGGCGTGGCTAACAAAGATGATGATTAGAAAAGTGAGTTCGGAAATGGAAGAAGCCAAACGGGAGGATAAATCAGATAACAAGAAAATGTTGGACAAAATCATGAGTCATCTCACTAGCCTAGAAACTATTACCAAACTGTTAGTTTAGGTCAAGAAGGATCAGAAATCCAAGATTGAGTGGTTGGCTACTCAATTTCACCTCCACGTGCGCTATGTCCAGCACATGGACATCACACCAGCCGATGGAAACAGTGTGTCATCCCACATCAGGAAGACTCACACAGTCTCCCAGAAGGAGGATAACAAGAACCGAGTGGATGACGGGAAGAAACACATCGTTGTCCTGGACGAGTAAATGGTTAGTTGTCTGGTTAGTTCAACCACTAGCCTCACGGGCCTAGTGCACAGTCTCTACGTCTGTGATTTTTGTTTATGTCTATGTTGCTTTTCCTTTTCAAACTAGTTATGGTGGGACTGGCCTGGTTTCCCCTGGTGGAAAACTAGTCCCACCCCTCGTATATATCAGTAAGCGCAACTCAGGAACCCCTAGTCTGGCTTCCTACTAGGTAGGCCAAGAGGCCCCCCTTTTTTGTATCATAATATATTTTGTAGTAATACATCTTTCTACACTCACTTACAAAAAACAAAAAAAAAGATCCACACTTAGCAACAAAATGGAGTATCCCCTATGGATAGTTGGAATAGAACCTGGGTGGCAATGGGACCCATGGCTTGTAGCATAGTTTTCTCTAACTTTCCCTTTTATTTTTTTATTTTTTAAACATGAGGAAAATAATTGAAAATAATATAAAATAAAAAAATAAAATAAAAATAACATAATTATTTGCATTATTTTACATTTATTTACAAGTATTAACAAAAATTAACAAAGACTCATTACCTTAATCTCGTGTAAAAAATTAAAGAAAATTAAACTATTTACCCCCATTAACGAAAAATAAAAAACTACCAAGGTTAAAACCAACAAAATAATAACAATTATCCTACCCCCCACTAGAGTTGAACCCGTGACCTTTAAAGAAGAAACATATGTTTTTAACCATTAGATCAATTCAGGTTGTTGTTTTTAACAATTAGGCCAATTCATGTTGCTTGTTTAATTATTTTACAAGGAACTATTAATACATAAAAATAATAAATTAAATTAAACAATAATAATAATAATAATAAATAAATAAAATTAAAATTTTCAATAAAATAAATAAAATTAAAAAACAAAATATTAAAATAATAATAAATCAAATAAAAAACGACAAAAATCAAATAAATAATAATAATAATAAAAACAATATAATATAGCACCCCCTCTCCCCATGATTTATGGTCACTCCAATGAGCTTACCCCGATGGGCTATGGGAATGAGCTCATCACTCCTCACACTCCATACCCGACGAGCTAACCCTTACGATCTCTCATGGTCCAATGGCATGTGTTAATTAAATTTTTATTTTATATGTTTTTTTTTTTTTAAGCATTAGATTGTGCTTTCTTTTTATAATATTTTTTATAAATCCCTATATTATAGGAGGCCTAGAAAATAGCACTTTAGAACATGTTTATTATAAATTCATATATTAGAGGGAGGCTTAGAAAATAACTCTTAGAGAACATGTTTAGGTGGGAAAGGGAACATGTTTAGGTGGGAAAGGGAAAAATAATAAGGGTAAATTATATACAATTTAGGTTTTTTTTGTAAAAGTAAAAAAAATTAAAAAGTGAAAATAAAAATCTAAAAATTAAATCAAAATTAGTAATTTTATTTGTTTTTCATTTTATTTTATTTATTTATTTATTTGAAGGAAAATATGTAAATGTTAATTAGGTTAGTTTATCAAACATGTATAGTTAATAAAAATAATTAAAATTACAATAAAAATACATTTAAATAAAATACATAAAATACAAATATTTACAAAATAACATAATTAAATTAAATTAAATTAAATTAAAATAACATTATATTTATATATATATATATATATATATATATATAAAAAAAAAATAAAATATTTATAAAAAATATTTACAAAAATTAATAAAATAAAATAATTACAAATTAGGAAAAATTAGAGTAATTTAGACAAGTCGAGGTTCCATGCCCCCTTAGGTTCCATTAATCAGGGTTCCACACCTAGGGGCTAAAATTTAGAAAAAGGCGTATAGGATAGGATTCATGAAACTGGATGTTATGGAGAGGAGCGAGGATTGATGCGATCGACGATGTGGCGATTCGAATGAAATAAAGGGAAAACGATGAAGGAGAATGGACGATGCTCCAGGCGACGATTTAACATCACAAGTAGCGACAAGCAAAAAAAGAAGATCGATGTTAAGCCAGCATACGAAATAGGCTAGTCCACTCCTTATGTGTTTCTCAGAGGGAGGACAAGCTCAGAGCGCAAGGAGCGGTAGCACCACCAAGTCTAGGAAAAGGTACTTATGTCGGACAATATGGATGAATGCGACAAATAACTAACAAGCATCAAGCGATAGCTCGACAAGAACTCATAATCAAGAGTAGAAACAGGATTTGGCAGAAGGCAAGACCAAGAGAGGACCTGGTATAAACCAATATGAAGAGGTTCAAGGACAGGCTTGCGAGAAATGTGGGTCCAACATCTTTTGGGGGATTCGGACCTATAGACAACTAAAAGAAAAGGTAATATGCTTCCCAACAAGGAGAAGCTATGGCAAGAATCAAGGTCAAGGTTGTGGACGAGGGTCAAGAGATTCCCCCACGTGCTTCTCAAGGCTAGAGCGGTCATGCGAATGAAGTGTCTCTGCAAACCTTCTCATGAAAAACAACAAGAATTATATCATCCATGCGACCAAAAGAAGATTTTCAATACACAAAGAGCGTATTCCCATCCTTTAATTCAATTTAGAAAAGAGAGTTAGGTTTATTCAACAATAACATGGTGGCTATAGATGAGTGTCCTAACACTACATGTGTCAAGTCTCAAATCAAAAGAAGGATCATCCAGTATGTGATTTATACTTAGAGTTAGAAACAAGTGAGTATAATTTGCATGCTAAATCATAAAGATGAAAACATGAAGCACAAACATGCCAACGAAAAGATGCATAGTTTTATTTAGCCAATCAGGACATACAATAGAACAAACCATGTAGCCAGATCAGATCACCAAGCACCTAGAAATCAACAAATGGTCAGAAGATGACATGTCAATTCTATCACACAAATTTCAATGAAACATCATAGGTCAATAAGAATCACAAAGAAAATTGAAATCAACAAATCAAAAGGAAAAATCAGCACCCATTAAAGATAGTCATCAATCAAGATAAAACCCCCAACTCCCTCAATGTGGGCGAAGAAATAACGTTAGGCTCTAGCAGTAGAGGATTACACAATAGGATCAAAATTTTAGTAGGGGGGGCTTTCGTTTTTCTTGTAAAATTAAAAGTAAAGGGGGGGGTTTTCCGACCACAACATAGAGTAAACTCTCCAAGGACACAAAAACGAAACTTAGGAGTCATTAAAAAGTGATAAATCCATTCATCCAACCAGTGTGTTGGGATCCTCCTCTAACATGGGAGTTAAGAAAGAGGTCACATCGGGGAAAGTAGGGAGATTACCCCTCTCTTATTGTTTTGGCATTTATGATATCGCTTCATTTTTTATGTATACAGGGGTTTCATTGGTGCCATGCCTTTGTGTGATGTAACACCTTCAAAGCTTCAGGGTTAGTTACCCTACCCTTACGTGCAATCAAACCTGCAACTGTTCGCTTGGTCATTGATTGTAGTGTTGTAGCTTAAGTGACCTTTCCTAGGTAGCTAACAGATGTGACTGCAGGTGGGATGTGCCTATAGTACCTAGGGCAAACATTTGTTCACAGTATTAGTTCCCCCGAAGGGTGCCCACCTTAATAAAGGGTGATTACACCAGTCGAGGTTGTTTCACGTAGATCATTGTAATTTCTCCTTGTATCTTTGATATCTAATATTGTGGAGACTTCATCTCCCCCAAAGGGTTGGTTTTTGAAATCCCCCTGAGCCATTCGTTTGCTTGATGTTATCCTAGATTTGTTAGGGGTG
>ML779814.1:1100145-1113432 GCA_009831015.1 Picea engelmannii
AAATTAAATCAAAATTAGCAATTTTATTTGTTTTTCATTTTATTTTATTTATTTATTTATTTGAAGGAAAATATGTACATGTTAATTAGGTTAGTTTATCAAACATGTATAGTTAATAAAAAGAAATTAAAATTACAATAAAAATACATTTAAATAAAATACATAAAATACAAATATTTACAAAATAACATAATAATATTAAATTAAATTAAAATAACATAAAATATATATATACAAAATTAAAATAAAATATTTATAAAAAATATTTACAAAAATTAATAAAATAAAATAATTACAAATTAGGAAAAATTAGAGTAATTTAGACAAGTCGAGGTTCCATGCCCCCTAGGTTCCACTAATCAGGGTTCCGCACCTAGGGGCTAAAATTTAGAAAAAGGCGTATAGGATAGGATTCATGAAACTGGATGTTATGGAGAGGAGCGAGGATTGATGCGATCGACGATGTGGCGATTCGAATGAAATAAAGGGGAAACGATAAAGGAGAATGGACGATGCTCCAAGCGACGATTTAACATCACAAGTAGCAACAAGCAAAAAAAAAGAAGATCGATGTTAAGCCAGCATACGAAATAGGCTTGTCCACTCAATATGTGTGTCTCAGAGGGAGGACAAGCTCAGAGCGCAAGGAACGGTAGCACCACCAAGTCTAGGAAAAGGTACTTATGTTGGATACTATGGATGAATACGACAGATAACTAACAAGCATCAAGCGATAGCTCGACAAGAACTCATAATCAAGAGTAGAAACGGGATTTGGCGGAAGGCAAGACCAAGAGAGGACCTGGTATAAACCAATATGAAGAGGTTCGAGGACATTCTTGCAAGAAACGTGGGTCCAACATCTTTTGGGGGATTCGAACCTATAGACAACTAAAAGAAAAGGTAATATGCTTCCCAACAAGGAGAAGTTATGGCAAGAATCAAGGTCAAGGTTGTGGACGAGGGTCAAGAGATTCCCCCACGTGCTTCTCAAGGCTAGAGCGGTCATGCGAATGAAGTGTCTCTGCAAACCTGCTCATGCAGAACAACAAGAATGATATCATCCATGCGACCAAAAGAAGATTTTCAATACACAAAGAGTGTATTCCCAGCCTTTAATTCAATTTAGAAAAGAGAGTTAGGTTTATTCAACAATAACATGGTGGCTATAGATGAGTGTCCTAACACTACATGTGTCAAGTCTCAACTCAAAAGAAGGATCATCCAGTATGTGATTTATACTTAGAGTTAGAAACAAGTGAGTATAATTTGCATGCTAAATCATAAAGATGAAAACATGAAGCACAAACATGCCAGCGAAAAGATGCATAGTTTTATTTAGCCAATCAGGACATACAATAGAACAAACCATGTAGCCACATCAGATCACCAAACACCTAGAAATCAACAAATGGTCAGAAGATGACATGTCAATTCTATCACACAAATTTCAATGAAACATCATAGGTCAATAAGAATCACAAAGAAAATTGAAATCAACAAATCGAAAGGAAAAATCAGCACCCATTAAAGATAGTCATCAATCAAGATAAAACCCCCAACTCCCTCAATGTAGGCAAAGAAATAGCATTAGGCTCTAGCAGTATAGGATTACACAATAGGATCAAAATTTTAGTAGGGGGGCCTTTCGTTTTTCTTGTAAAATTAAAAGTAAAGGGGGGGTTTTTCCGACCACAATAGAGAGTAAACTCTCCAAGGACACAAAAACGAAACTTAGGAGTCATTAAAAAGTGATAAATCCATTCTTCCAACCAGTGTGTTGGGATCCTTCTCTAACATGGGAGTTAAGAAAGAGGTCACATCAGGGAAAGTAGGGATATTACCCCTCTCTTCTTGTTTTGGCGTTTATGATATCACTTCATTTGTTATGTATACAGGGGTTTCATTGGTGCCATGCCTCTGTGTGAGGTAACACCTTCAAATCTTCAGGGTTAGTTACCCTACCCTTACGTGCAATCAAACCTGCAACTGTTCGCTTGGTCATTGATTGTAGTGTTGTAGCTTAAGTGACCTTTCCTAGGTAGCTAACAGATGTGACTGCAGGTGGGATGTGCCTATAGTACCTGGGACAAACATTCGTTCACAGTATTAGTTCCCTTGAAGGGTGCCCGCCTTAATAAAGGGTGATTCCACCAGTCGAGATTGTTTCACGTAGATCATTGTAATTTCTCCTTGTATCTTTGATATCTAATATTGTGGAGACTTCATCTCCCCCAAAGGGTTGGTTTTTGAAATCCCCCTGAGCCATTCGTTTGCTTGATGTTATCCTAGATTTGTTAGGGGTGTTCTCGTTGATTTTGAGTCTAGATCGGACTTAGGTTGAATTGTGTTTGATTTTCACTTATCATTTTCACCGTGGCTAAATTAATTCGTCATTCTTGTCAATTGCGAGGACGAGAACCTATCATGGAGGTGAAACCACCTCTCAAGTGGTACGAAGTAGGTGACTAATAATTCTAAGGGTATTATCTTTGGTTCAATGCAATTGGTTTGGTTTAAGTGGAAGTGGTTGGCGAAATTCCTCCACCAAACTTTAACCCCCCTTTAATTGATCCAGAAGCACCCCTACTTGTCCAGGTTAGAGAAATTTTTAGTGAGCCCTTTTATTTGTTTAGCAAGCCTCCCACCATGTGAAGACCAAGTGTTTCATCTAGTGTAGTTGATCCTTCAATCCCATATACAAGTGGGATTGGGGGCATCCCTATGATGTCCACCTTATCATCCTTTAGCTCCATTGGACCTACACCGACCATGCCTTTTTCAATAGGTCCCTCGATCTTGGGGACCCCAGTTGTGTTTTCATTCCCATCTGTTAGTATACCCAGTGTTACCATGCCCATCCCTTCTATTATGATGCCCACTTATTGATCCTTTTCTACTGGGGGGTTTATCCTTGGTTTCAACATGTGAGGTGGATCTCTTTATACCTCCACCATTCCTATGAGTGGCTCAGCATCATCAGGTGTGGTTATGTGGGTATAACTTTTGGGTGGAACTTTCCTAGTGGTTTTGGGGTTGTCTCTAGTCAAGCTAGAGGAAGTAGTATGTTAGGAGGTTTTAACTTTCCATGGGTCAACACACCTTTCCCTGGGGGAACATATTTCGAGTGTAACTTTTCAAACCAGGTAGGATTCCCTCTTATTAACACATATGGTTCTAGGGGTTTCTTCCCTGGGACTAGTTTTGGGAGCATTTTTCCCGAAGGGTCTACACCTATCCCTAGGGGAAATCCCCTCGATGGTACGTCTAGTCCAGGAAAAATTCATGATCCTAGAAATGCCACCATCCGTGGGGGAACTCACTCTTCGAGAACACCTCAACAACCTTTGGGCAGTATGAATGTATGGGGACCACAAGGTCCATCTAAGACAGCGAAGACTACATATCCCTCCTAGTATTCATTTTCCCACACTTTGTTTCCCTTCCTCTCAACGTTGTATTTACCTGATCTACCACGGTTGATGAATGAACCTATTTCCCACAACCATTCATGGTCGGATATGCCTATAAAAATACCTTCAGACATACCAAAATTCGATGGTAAGTCAAGAGAATACCCCTCTACACACATCATGATTTATCACTTATGGTTCTCATCCAATTCCTTGATGGATGATAGTGTGAGGCTGCGTATTTTCCAACAATACCCAAATAGAGCTACCACTAAATGGTACATTGAATTACAGGGTGGTTGCTTTAAAAAATTCAATGACTTAGAAATGAACTTCCTTATGCATTACCAATTACCCACTAGGTACGAGATAGGAATGGATATCTTGACTTCACTATGTCAGGATACTACCACTCATATTTTTTATCATATTCATGAGTGGAAACAGAGGCATAGAATGATCAAGACCCAAATCCCAGATAATCTCTTGATGGAGTGGTTCACTAAATTCCTCCTTCCACCCATTTCGAGGGATGTAGATGTTAATGTTTATGCCATTATTGTAGTTCTTTGCATTTCAATAGATAATAGCAACATAAGAAAAAGATCACTGAGAAATACACATTCACAAGAGACACAACATTTATCCTGGGAAACCCTCTAGGGCAAGAAAACCCAGCAAAACTTCCTTAATATAAATAGCCAATACAATGCCAAGAGATTTTATGCTAAAACAGAAAGTCCTCTCCCAAGATATGTGCCACTCTCTCTCTCCTTTGCCGGTAACAGATCAGAACTTGTCTCTCAAACTGAGCAAGTGAGTTGTGATCAAATGAGGTGCTAGCCTCCTTTATTTATACAAGTTCTGGCACATGTGAAGTGTCTCTTCACTGGAAGGGCTGACTTCTCCATCTAGGTGGGTAAACCCACCTTTATTATATTTCTGGGTCTTTTAATTAACTGTTGGGGCCGACTTCTTATTCTGCCTATTACTATTGTTTGTTGACCAATCCACAAAAGGGGATTTGTTCCTAATACAATTGCTGACATGATCAATCCACAATGGGGATTGATCCTATGAATAATATATCACTAATAATAAGAATACTCTTTGCAGTTACATTATTTTAACACTCCCCCTTAACAAGAAGGGTATTCTTCAGCAGCATCATGCGAGAGAGAGAGAGGACAACATCATCAACAACATCAGGTGGGAGGAAAACATCATCAATATCATCTTGGCTAGCGTATCTATAAATCATCGAAAGTTTTCTTCATCGGTAGCATCGTCATCCTTGAAAGAATGCCATCATCATCTGCATCAATATGTATCAGTAAAAAATGATACCTCATCACAGCACTAGGCTAGCACATCACAGTACTACACTGGCTCAATGTCACAGCTGATAAGTTGGTAGCTCAGTGTCAGTCACATCTTTCTTTACGTCTAACAACTAGGTCAGAAGCAAGGTATACATCATCTTGCTTTACGTCTAACAACTGGCTCAGAAGAAAGGAACACATCATCATCTTTCTTTACGTCTAACAACGAGGTCAGAAGCAAGGAATAATATTTCTTTACATCTAACAACTATGTCAAAAGCAAGGAACACATCATCATCTTTCTTTATGTCTAACAACGAGGTCAGAAGCAAGGAATCATCTTGGTTTACGTCTAACAACTAGGTCAGAAGCAAGGAACACATCATCATCTTGCTTTACATCTAACAGCAAGGTTAGAAGCAAGGAATCATCTTGATTTATGTCTAACAGCGAGGTCAAAAGCAAGGAATCACACATCATCTTGCTTTACGTCTAACAGCGAGGTCAGAAGCAAGGAATCATCTTGCTTTACGTCTAACAACGAGGTCAGAAGCAAGGAATCACACATCATCTTGCTTTACATCTAACAGCAAGGTCAGAAGCAAGGAATCATCTTGCTTTACATCTAACAGCGAGGTCAGAAGCAAAATCACACATCATCTTGCTTTACGTCTAACAGCGAGGTTAGAAGCAAGGAATCATCTACTCCCCCTTTCAGGGAGGGTCCTTTCGGACTATACCAAGCTTATCTCGAAAGTGTTCAATCTTTACATGAGATAGAGGCTTGGTCAACATGTCAGCAACATGTTCATCCGTGCTAATTTACTGGAGCTTCAAGGCTCCTATCTGTACCATGTCGCGGATGTAATGATAACGGATCTCTATGTGCTTTGACCTGTCATGGAATACAATATTCTTTATCATCTTTATGCAGCTCTAGTTGTCACATAGAATCATAGTTACTCTCATATCCAAATCAAATAGGCCAGTCAGCAACTTTCGAAGCCATATATTTTCGCAGCTAGCAGAACATGCGCCAATGTACTCTGCTTCTGTTGTGCTGAGAGAAATACTGGATTGCTTCCTACTCTTCCATGAGATCATGGCTGATCCCAAACTGAAACAACATCCGAAAGTTCTTTTTCTGTCAGCAACGCTTCCTGCCCAATCTGAATCAGTGTATCCACTCAATGTGAAATTATGATCTTTGTCATAACTGAGACCACAATCTAATGTACCTTTAAGGTTCCTCATCACATGTTTTGCAGCCACTAGGTGAACATGTCTAGAAACTGACTCAAGGTGTTCACGACAAAACAAATGTTTGGTCTGGTGTTTGTCGGGTACATCAGCGATGCAATAATCTGTCTGTACAATGTGGCATTTATCAAGTCTGATGAAGTATCGACCAGCAGCTTCAGCTTCACTTCCATGGGTGTATTCATGGGTTTGCATTCCATCATGTTGAATCTCTTTAAGATCTCGACCGTGTACTTTCCTTGGTTAAGGAAGATCCTCTCTGGACTCTGCCATACCTCAAGACCTAAGAAGTAATGCATTAGGCCAAGGTATTTCATTTCAAATTCTGTGGTAAGTCTCTTTTTACTTTCAATGGTAAGTCTCTATAGTAGTAGGATTACTAGTTCATTATCCATAATATTGAAGTAGAGATTTGAGTCTGCTTTACTCTTGGTAAAGCCTAAGCTTGTCAAGAAACTGTCTATATGGCCATACCAAGCTCTAGGAGCTTGCTTCAATCCGTATAAGGCTTTCTTCAATCGGCAGACATGAGACTTCCTGTCTTCAACCTCAAATCCTTGGGGTTGCTCTATATATACTTCTTCTTCGATAACACCATTCAGGAAAGCTATCTTCAGGTCCATCTGGTGCAGCTTCCATTTCATCTTGCCAACAAGAGCTATAATGGTTTTGATCGAAGTGTATCTGGCCACAGAAGCGAATGTCTCTTCATAGTCAATGCCTTCCTTCTGGGAAAATCCACGAGCAACAAATCTTGCTTTATATTTCTCAATACTTCCATCAGCAGCATGTTTTATTTTGAAGAGCCATTTTTAGGATACCCCATCTTTATTTTTCGATCTGGGAACTATTTCCCATACTTCATTCTTCATTATGGATTGGTATTCCTCTGTCATGGAATCTGCTCATTCTTTTCTCTAAATGGATTTTTCAGAGCAGGTAGGCTCTTCTTCTAGAAGATCACACATCAAAGTTGTATAGCTGGAGAATGGCTTTGGTCTTTTCACCTATCTCGAGGTTCCTTCTGGAACACCATACTTCTCTCCATATTGAATAAGCTCTCTTTCCCAAGCAATCTTTCTTTTATGGGAGAAGGTCATTTGAGGAGGTTCTTGAACTTCTTTTATATCATGGTATTTAGGAGTCTCCTCATCAGGGGAAGTTATGACTTCCCTCTCTGGTTATGCAGCTCTGGAAACTTCCCTCATGGATTCTGCAATCCTGGGAATTATGGGTTCCTCTTCATATACTTATTTAAGCTGGCATCTTCTTGATTTCTTAAGTGTTGCTTCTTCATCAACGGTCACATCCCTGCTGATCTCAATGTGGCGGTGACCTGGTATGTAGATTTTGAAGGCCTTGGAGACCCCACAAATATTCCCTTCTTTCCTGAAGGGTCCAACTTGTTTCTCTTTTATTTTGGTATATGAATAAACAATGGATAGCCAAATATTTTGAGATGTCTTACCTCTAGATTCTTTCCAATGAACATCTCTTCTAGTGTCTTGAGCCCAAGTGCACTATGGGGCAATCGATTCTGCACATAAACAGCTGCCATTGTTGCTTCTACCCATAAGCACATAGAAAGATCTTGATCATGGAACATAGTCTTCACAGCCTCTAGTATGGTCATGTTCTTCCGTTCAGCTACACCATTTTGTTGGGGATCTTGATCCCAACATCTTTGCAGAAGTTCACGAGCTCTTCTAAGGTATATTCTCCTCCATTATCTGACCTGAGTATCTTAATCTTCCTTACAGAAGGGTTCTCTTATCAAGGCTTTGAATTCCTTTATCTTGTTGAACACTTCAAATATATCCAGGTCTTTTACAAGAATAATCATTAATGAATGATACATAGTATACATACCCATTAATGGAGGATGATGGTATTGGGCCACATAAATATGAATGAATGAGTTCTAGGACTCCTTCTTCTTTTTTTCCCCTCTTTGGAAAAGGGTTCTTGATATTCTTCCCTTGCGCACATCCATTGGATATGCCTTCTTGATCAACCTTGAGTTCTGGTAAACTTGTGACAGTTTTGCATATGTATGGTAGCACCTTGTAGTTGATGTGAGCTAATCTTCTAGAGTTCGCATGGATTCTTCAATAGTGTGGGTCATGGCAGCTTCTAAGTGACCCACCTTCTTCTTTTCCACTGATGATTGCTTCATTTATGATCTCTCCTTTAGCACGTTGCCTTCTGCAACCTTCGCTATAGCTTCCTCATGTAACCTGGAGAAAGGTCAACAAAACAACAAGCAATAATAATATCCTTCTTGATAATATAAAACAATAGCGTGAACAATCATCACAGTAGCTCCTTTAGAGCTATCACTTATAATTTATCTGAAGTAAATATTAAAGGTAAGGAATACGGTACAAAATGAGGTCAACACTCTCATAGTGTTTTGACCAAGCATTCTTCCATGGCAACCTGGAACTAACACACAAGGTTTCTCCTTGAGGAGGTGTTAGTCATATCAGGCAAAGTATTTACATCTATATTCTCACATGCTATCAAGTATAATACTTTACGATGATTACTATCTCAACTAAAGTCATCAGCTTGTCATGTGTACCTTTGAATCTTGATTAATCAAACCTGGAGCCTTGTCCTCAAGAGTGAGTGCTTGCTTTTCTTCCAGGTCTCCTTCACTCAAGTGACGAGTGCTTTCTTCAACCTGTCTGTTGTACTAAGACAATACGCTATCTTGAAAAAAGGTTAGGTTAGAGGATAAGCTCTATGATCAACTTTCAATCCTTCTAATAATTTGATCATAGCTTCAACATGCAACATTGATTAAGATAATGTCATGATAAATAGATGTATATCAGAATAATCACACCTGGGTTGCATCATTCCTCTGAATGTGTTGGATCTTGAGATCCTTCTAGATCTTGAGATCCTTCTGGATCTATGGCAAGAGATCCCTTCTCCTGCAAATACTCTTTAGGGTTTAATCATTAAACATATGTAAGTACATACCTCTGATGGAATTTGCAGGTAGTGGCTCCATCTGGTAGCAGCGGTAATCATTTCCAACTCTTGAGAAAATTTCAAGGGTGATTGCAACTGGTTCTACGGCTACAAATGAAAATGGTACTGTAACTGCAGCTGGTTCTGAGACTGCAACTGCAACTGCAACTTAGGGTTTTATGAGGAAACCCTAATTTTTCAAACTTCAAATTTTGAAATTCTGATCCACGAGATAGATGCGCTGGGCTGAGGCGAGTTAGCTAGTGCAGTCAGAATTTCGAAAATCCAACTTTTACCCCCTCAAACTTGATCTGTGGATTTCTGGACTAGTTCTTCTGGTTTTTCTGGTACTTCTGGTACTTCAGTTTTCTGGTACTTTTTGAAACTAGGGTTTCACTTTTCAGGAGATCTAGCCACTGAAAGGGTGCACTCTAAGTGCCAAAATGATCCTTGGGGGAGGGCACAACTTTCTAGGTGGTTTTGGAGTTGAAAAGATTCACTTTTGCAAAACCCTAATTTTTAGGTATGGTAACAGCGACGTTTTTCCTCTTGCAAAATATGCTTCCTCCAGGTTGGCTCTGAAACCATGTTATTGTTTATTCCATTATTATAGTTCTTTGCATTTCAATAGATAATAGCAACATAAGAACAAGATCACTAAGAAATACACATTCACAAGAGACACAACATTTATCCTGGGAAACCCTATAGGGGAAGAAAACCCAGCAAAACTTCCTTAATATAAATAGCCAATACAATGCCAAGAGATATTATGCTAAAACAGAAAGTCCTCTCCCAAGATATGTGCCTCTCTCTCTCCTTTGTCGATAACAGATCAGAACTTGTCTCTCAAACTGAGCAAGTGAGTTGTGATCAAATGAGGCACTAGCCTCCTTTATTTATACAAGTTTTGGCACATGTGAAGTGTCTCTTCACTGGCAGGGCCGACTTCTCCATCTGGGTGGGTAAACCCACCTTTATTATATTTCTGGGTCTTTTAATTAACTGTTGGGGCCGATTTCTTATTCTGCCTATTACAATTGTCTATTGACCAATCCGCAAAAGGGGATTTGGTCCTAATACAATAGCCGACATGATCAATCCACAATGGGGATTGATCCTATGAATAATATATCACTAATAATAAGAATACTCTTTGCAGTTACATTATTTTAACAGTAGATATGGTCGGGATGGCTATCGAGGAGCAAGCCATTCTGTGTGCCCAACACTTAGACTTTATTTACTCTTAGTCAGGTACTTTGTATGACATTATCCCCCATGCTCCTAGGCCATCGAAATATCTGAAGAAGCCAAAAATAGGACCACATGTTGATGGTGTGGTTGGTTATGTTTCCCATGCCTTTTTGAACTAGTTAGTTGATCATCTGGGTCACATTTATATCTCGTCATAGTCGTTGGCTACTAGTTTTTTTGCTCAAAATGCCACAGTCCCTACTCAAATCTTCGAGATGAATTCGGTGCAATCCATGAAACCAAATAATTCTCAACAGCCTAGAGGGAAGAAGAAGTGGAATAAGAATATAAATTCCAATTTTGAGAAAGGTATTGCACCCACCCAAAACACTGAGGAGGGGAGCATAAAATAGAAAAAGAAGAGGTGGTTCCCCTACACTATTTATGGGGAGGACCGCCCAACTCATCAATGTCCTCCAAAGGATGAGGTTCATATATTTTTGGTACAACAGAAAGCCCCCCAATAGTCCGGTTTCTTAACTCATCATTTTCCCCCTCATCCTCAACATTCGGTTACAAAAACTCATGTCCCTATGCAAGGGGGCATGGAAGATACCCCTCACCACAAGGGGTATTCCTTGAATGCTTCTATTTTCATGTGTGACCATGTGGTCAATTTGAAAACGTGAGCCAAGAATTATGACACATCCAAGCCTATTCATGTTGTGCATGAGCCAACATATTCTTCCCATCCTAGTGGCCCTCTTCAAATTGAGAATCCATCTTTTGACAAACCACTTTCCCCCCCAAAGGGAATTGTTTGAACACACAATTCCAACCCATGGGCCACCCACAACTACATCATTTTGGAAGAATTTTCCCAGGAACCTTGTGCCATGTCTTCCCTCAAATTCCTCCAAAGATTCCCAGCACAATGGAAATCCTTGTTGTCAGCTATAGGCAGGGTCGATCCCTCGGAATCGAGTTTGATGACTTTTGATTTTGATCAGGTTACTCATAGTCTCTCCCATCAATTTTCCTTCCAGATCAAGGTATGAAAGATGGGAAAAAACATCTTCTAAACTATGGTTTATGAATGACCCTCGAATTGCATCATGTCTATTTCTTGTTGGAAGGCCATTGGCTCTCCTAAGCTTGACACATATGCAATACTTTTGAAAGTATTCGATGGACACTTGTTCCATCCTCATGGAATAATCACTACCTTACCCATTGAGTTAGGTAGTAAGAATGTCTATGTTTCTGTGGAGGTCATCAACGCATCTCTTGAGTACAATTCGCTACTTGGGTTTACTTGGTTCTACGATATTACTTCAATTGTCTCGTCGATATTTAGGGTCTTACACTTCGCTCATCAAGGGAAAATAGTGACAATTGATTAACTTTTGTTCTACACCCCAGACCTTGGATCCAATGAGGGGTCAATTGTACCCTTTTTCGATGACACCTAGTAGTCATATATGCATGTTGGTGCGGGGATGGTCAAATATCCTTTACTTATGGTTGTATTTCCCCTTCCCCTACCATCTCCTACTGCAACTATCTCTCTTATCAACACAATTTCATCATTTACCACTGGATCCTTTGGGTCTTTTGATTCATGGGTGGTACCTTGTCCTGAGGATGAATCTTATGGAGCTTCCTTGTCACCCATCTTGGTTCAGATGGTTGATCCAACAATATTTTCGGCATCAGCTGATATTGGTCAACACCTCCATCCTCATATGGGATGTGATCAACCTTCTCCTCCCATAAGGGTTGTTCACTCTCTGAATTTGCATGACTTCCTTGATAATAAGTTTCCTTCAGAAAAAGGCCATCCTGGAAGTCATGTCTTCCATTGATAATCCTAGGGAAGATGAGTATCATCAAGAATCCATCCTCCCTAATTTAAAACCAATGAGATCTATTCTGATGAGTTTTGATCCGGGACTAGGATAATTCATTAGGGAATCCAATAGCCCTCCCAGTCTTGACCCTTTTTTGCCTCGGATTTATTTTTCAAACCTTTCCACATAATTCTTTGCTTCCCCTTCCATCAAACATTATTGGTTCATACTTTCTTCATGTCTTAATGGATCCCATAAAGGAGCTTTCATAGCTCACAAAACTACTCATGATGAGTATCTTCAACAACATAGACTCATTCCTATGTGGCATGGCCCCAGTATGATAATCCATATGATGCCAACATTGGCTCATGAGTTCATTAATTATGAAAAGGATCCTTGGCATGAGCCTAGCCATGGGCTCTACTTTGCATAGTCCATAAGGATGCGTAGTTCCTGGTATATAGGTGTGTGGTGTGAGTGTTTTTGTTTTGCATATATCAAATCCAAACAATCCAAAATAAAATAAAAAAACCTTTTTTCATATTTCACTGTGCATTTTGACCCCTGAAATATAGTTTACACGTGTTAAAACGATTACAGGGACTTTTTTTTATGAATATGGATAATTCCACTGAACTTGAGGTACGTTTTTTCCAAACCGACATATAGGGATAGGTTTTTCCATGCATTTCTTGTCTTTCATTATTAACCATCCATATTTTCATTACACCTCCTTATGTTCGATCCCATCTGGTTGCAACATTAGCCACTCTCTTTTGCATGTTGCAACTTGTTTAGTAGTTCCTAACCCTCATGGTTTCCATTGCTAGCACCCATATTTCCATTCGATGCCTATGTTATGATTTCCCATAGGTGTGGGAGCCCTCCTTTATCCTCACCATGACATGATGATTGAGATTCATTATTCTCTCTTCGTCTATATTCTGGCCATATCTCGTGGGGGGTTCTCGAAAACTTTTTATTGTTTCTTAATGGTCTCCTATGCATTTGTTTCTTCCTTCATGCCTCTTGCTGCTACATTGTTGTTTTCCCAGATCCTTCTTATCACTATTGCAGTAGCCCTTGACCATATTCCTCTTGCATTATTTAGTCTTCGTTTTGAATCCACCTACCCTTGGAGAGATCAACTGATAAGAGTGGATCTCACTTACCTATACCATTTTCATTCATATTTCTTAGTTAGGTTCCATGCGCTTGTAACATAGGAACATGTTGTTAATCCACTCATTCTCTCCAGTC